>CM071636.1:20171269-20393769 GCA_036419045.1 Scirpophaga incertulas | reverse complement strand
TATAATTAAATTATTTGCTTACGTGAGAAAAACTTAATTTCATCATGCGCAACTCATAGATGTTTCGTTTCATAATCATTTTAGTCATATTTGGTTCTCAGATAATAATAATTAAACAATAAAATATACAGTATTATTTTTATTATGCACATTTAGAAGTTCGATATATGGCGTACTGATTCTGGTTACTCGTTGCATTATTTGCATTCAGCAGAATCAGAGAAGAAAGATTAACAGCTGCACACGATAAATATAAGCTATTGATTAATGTATTAACTTTTTTAAATTAATTTTCGTAAACAAAGGAGATGTCCTCTTATTACAAGGAGGTTGGTTTTTTGTGATCAGCGTTAACTAACAAACACCAAACTACATTAAATTGAAAGCCGAAAAAATATGAAGTATGAAACAAATAAAAGAAATATTTTTACCACCCCCAATTATTTTTAAATAAATAAAACATGTTTATAAGAAATATTTCATATTTCAACACCTTATTGATGTTTTTATTAATCTGTGACTACTGGTATCTTACTCTATGTCACAGATTAATATACTATTGCTGATCTGATCATAATCATAAAATCAAAACTATGACATTGACAGCAGGTGTCTGACTTGTCAGTTGATTTTTTATTAATATTTTTTTTCTGGCTCTAGATAACATACATTAAGTAACATAGCAGTCCCTATATTTTGTTAGTTAAAAACTTCTCAAAATTAGAAATATTCGGTTCTTTAAAGCAATTATGTATGTATTTAGATTTTTAAAAGGCTTGTTGATAATTTTTTTAAGCAATGTGTAATTATTGCATTGAAGATATTTCATTTTTTATTATACTAGAATACGAATTATTAAAAATCGGGGGTCTTGAAAATAAGATGACTTACGACGATTACTTTCTTTTAGAGCCTTCTATCCAAATATATCAAATTTACCCGAGTTAATTACTATAAACCAATATGGGACATCTCCTTTGACCAAAACGATTTTCAATATTCGCTCAACCTCTCACACAAGCCTCAATCAACTGGAAATTACCTTTAATGCTCCCACCTGAAGTATGAGGCTGTTGACTCTGCTGAACATTGCTCTGGGCTTCCAACTTCGTGCTAACCGAGTTCCACATATCAAACATGTTCAACATTGTTAGCCTCTGGCGCCTATCACGATCACATATAGTCCGTAAATCACACACACAGTGTCTCATCCATTTTGGTACACTGCAATTTTAATTTGCAAACGTCAAGATTGTTCGAGCGTCGTATAAAACGAAGGTTATCACTACAATAATTTACTTTTTTTAAGGCTACTTTCTGATCCCAGGGTTCAAAATTTGTATTATTACAATTATTAGAATAATTATATTATTAATAATATATATTCAACGCGTCAATATAATATTTTGTTATAAATTCATTAATCTACGATTCATAAACTTTCTGAAAACTCCAACTAATGTAAATATGCTATAATAATATTCTTTTTTGTTTTTTTTTAACGGCTACTTTATTCGGATTTAAATATCAGTCTAATATTTTCGTTCGTAGGGTTCGGGCTCCTTTGCTGGGAAGAATATATTGGTGTTAATTCTAATTATAATTATTTATATTTATTATGGAATAACTGATTTATAATAAAATTTATCTGCGTTTATATTGCCGTGTATATTGATTAAATATTCTCGGAAAACTTTAGATTGTTAGCAGTAATATTGTCACCGGATTATTTGCTTTTATAAAAGTTTTTCGTGTGTAATCTGTAGTTTTTGAACTTTCCGCGTATCCGTTTTTTCCTCTTCATAGTTTAGTTCGGAGTGAGGTTTGACGTCCACTTGCTGGCCAGTTTCAGAGCGTCGGCGAAGCTACACACGCGGTCAGGAGCATGATCGAATTTTTGAGTTTCGAATTAGCACGTTACACACGGATTTTGAATTTAAACGCTTTGGTGCTAATGGCGTTTAATTTTTTAGTGTCAAGGCTCGCGTTGGCTTGTCCGTGGTGATGGTCCAGCATGCACTGAAGTGCAGTTGCAGCGCTAAGGCTGTCAGACGGGCGGGGGCGGAAATACCGCTCGCTACAGCGCATGCGCGCCATCGATCCCGCGTGGCCAGTGAGGTATCCCAACTAAAACACTACTTTTCTTGACGCTATATGTACCGACTATAGCCTAGCTATGTACCGCCTTCTATTATGTCATTCACTTTGATGTTTCTCTGTTACTTCGCTGTATAGTCTCTTTGTTAGATACTCTTTTGTTGAATGTAATGCGGATTGCGATTCAGTTTCATAGTATGTTCCAAATTCAAATTGCTATTAACCATAGACAATGCTTGCGTACTTGTTACAATGTTACATTAAAATTCGCGCAGTTTTAATAGATAAGAAATTTGGCACATTAGCCGATTATTGTGATAACATAAAGTGGCGACGAACTGAGCTAAGCGATATCTTATTTAAAACAATGTCCTACATACTATTTCTCTCATTGTAAGGTCAATCATTCATTATTCTTGATATGTCACTAACTTATTATAATTAATAAATATGCAAAAAAATATATGCTCATTAATTATTAACTTTTGAATTGAATTGACCTTTTTTCCCCAATAAGGGCTTTATGTTATGAAATATGAAGGAAGTATTTGTTATGTATCTTGTTGCTGATATAATTAATGTAAAGTTGTTGTTATTTACATATGGATTTATATTGGATTTTAAAGATTTGATGCAAATAGATTCTGACTTTAAACATCGTCTTAGGTAAAAGGCAAAGTATAACATATACGAGTACATTACACTTTTGTGATAAATCTCATAAACAATATTAGATTCTTTAAATTATAATCAATATCATATATTTTAATATTACTTATATTACGTACTTTTTGACGCATGAATTGGTATGATTAGTTATTTTGTGAATTTTAAAAGGGTAACATAAACGAGGTTAAAAGTTATGGTTCTCGTTTAGAGATTATTGGATATAGATTAATTATAAAATATAAATAAAAACGAAATTAAGTAGTAACTAACTAATACAACATGATTTAAGTTTAATTTTGTTTTTATTCTTGGCATTTAGTCATTTCAAGTTTAATCGTTCACGGCGTTCGCTTTAATACAAAACAAAAGCGTTGATATTTGCATAGCTCATTATACCTTAACGTTACTTTTTCTACAGCTTAATTGATTTAATCAAAATTGCAGCAGAAAAATGTATGTTAAGAATTTCATTGACAATAAAATTACACGTGTATTTGTCTTACTTTTATTTATATGATAATTTCTTCTGTTTATTTCATAATAACGACGCGTGGAACTGTAAATTTAAACTGTTGTAAAAATTAGGTAACAAATGCCTTAGCTTGTAACTCTTACATAGAAAGACTTTGAAATAAAAAGTGAGCAAAAATGATTATTATAAAAAGTAATTAATGTGAAAACATTTTCGTAATAAGTGACAGTGATTTAAATAATCAAAAGTCAGCAATATCGGTTATCGGTGGCCATTATTTTTTTAATCAACCTCTTTGCTTCATCATTGAAAACTGTTTTCTTTACTGATCGTAGAAAAAGTACGAAAGGAGAGGTTTTAATCAACACGTGACTGTCGAGACGGACATTGCACAACCTTATATTACCAAGAGAATAGATTTAAATGTTATTAAAATACTAAAACGACAACGATATAATGACACTCAGAGCAATGTATCAACAAAAAAAAACTGAAATAGTTATAAGATTGTCGTGATTTTGATAGATTACAGCTATCATATTGAATGGCATCTTATTCGCTGCCGCATAAACGCCAAATTATCACTCTTTTTCTACAAGTAAAAGGCAAAGGGAACTGTAATTCATACAGTCTCGGCTTTATTTGTTTTTCAGAAACTTAGTACTTCTAAGACTCGTAAAAAAAGTTGCACAAAAAGGCGCGGTATTAATCAACACGCCGCCTGCGCTCGCCCGCGACACGCATTGCGCAACCTTACATTGCATGGCGACTCACGCGCCTTTTGGGACTTGTTGCGATTTACGTGCGGCAGCGTCTATTCTACAGAAGTCTGTGCTGGTTATTTTTATTAACTTCCGATGTAAGGCAAATGCTTCCTTTAGGCAAATATTTTCAGGTAATTATGATTCAATCTACAAGTTACGATTTGTCTTTATAATTTTTTATTTCAAAGTTTTACATCTTGATTGAGACAACTCTTATGTCATGTGTAATAGCGTCGGTTTTCGTATGGCACATGTAATACCTTTAGTGTAGCTGACCATACTTTGCAGTTAGCACACTCAATATTAATTGCTTGTTTAAAAACCCAACGAATTTCGTACCATCTAACATTTAATGACGTTGTCAACTAACAAGTCTGAAGATAACGAATTTCCGTAACTAATATTTTAACAATTAAACACATATCTTTATAATTTCTTTGTCCAGCTTTTTTTTATATTTGCATATCCATTCCGCTATTCGTGATGAAACAAATTCAAGATATAAGTGATCCTTTAATCGTTCCGAACCGTTCTAGAGTTATAACTGATATAACTAACGCGACTTTGTTTTATGTTATAAAAAATAAAGATATATTTAATATAACCCTGTTGAAAACGTAACCGTCATAATATAAGTTAATATTATTATTTCAATTCAAATACAATTTTATATCGAAAATTATAAATCGTGTAATGTATCCTTACTATCTCGACACTAATAATGTTATTTGTATAATTCAATGTTATTTCGTTACAATAAAGCAGACAAACAAGAAGTCCTCCCAGCTGTCGGGTGATTTTCTAGTTCTTGTCTGACGTGACGATATTTTTTGTAAAATTATTTCCTCGATTTCGATGCTGAGAACATTCGTGCATCGCCCCCCTATATGATGATAGGCTACAGTCATCTGTAGTACCTACACCTTGTTACCGAGCGGTTAGTACACTGGAGATCCCCATTTTCATATGATGGTCCCCTTTTTTTTGCTGACGTAGAACCCTTGCAGGTTATTATAGACCCCTAGGGGTTGATATAGACCACTTTGGGGATCGCTGATATAGGTGTATCAAAAATAGATAGTAGCCGCTTTACAGATCCGTTTCGGAGGAGTATGGTAAGTAACATTGTTCCCGGAAGTCGTTCGGTGTTGCCGGGGGCTCCCTACATGCCTGAGGAAGGCCATCCCTGAGGTTTTTACTGGGTAGGCCTCCCCCTTTTGGGGAAGAGAGCCCCACATAACCGCCGGCTCGCCACAGCCGGGGTATGCAATTTAATGCATTTTCCTCAAGGAAATAAAAACAAAGAAAAAAAAAGTACACTGGTTTCAAGATGTCGCCATCTTTGAGGTCCCGGGTGCGAATCCCGATGGGGGCAGATGTTTGTGTGATGAATGTGAGCATTTATATATATATATATATATATATATATATATATATATATATATATATATATATATATATTATATATATATATTTCTATTAAACATATTTATATATGTATATTATATGTATAATTATCAAAATACTAATATACCAATTGCCCGCAAGTATTCGCGACAGTTCATCCGTCGATGTTTTCAAGAGAGTACTTAAGGATCACTTGCTTTCAACTCTCCCATAATCATAATGTGTTTATTAGTAAAATATTATTAAATTATAATATATATAGTAATATTTTATTAAATAAAAGTTGCACATAAAGCTTTCCCGCACATTTCTTTCAGGACATCCGTTCTGGTTGTCTGGAAGAGATCTCTATTAGAGATAAGTCCACCATTGTACATATTCTTTCTTATATATTTAACATTACCTATGTCTAACTGTGCAATAAAGTGTTATATATAGAATTAATACAATAAACAAATATTAAATATAATACTATATAGTACATAAATAACTAAATAATTGGTATTTAGAAGCAGATAAAAAGGATTTATAAAGTTTTAGTGTCAATGATTGGTTTAATAAAAAAATATACACGAATAATGACGAATCACAAGTGTATATATATATACAATGTGTACTGTATGATACACAGTTTCTCAACACATTTGCCCCATATCGCCGTAGCGCGTGGCTTGCACCACACGCAGTCCAAGTGAAAGTAGCTGCCAAAATTCACGAGAAAGCTGCCTCTCGGTTGATCGATGCCATAATTATTATTAACCATTACAAGAGATATGCTAAAAACGAACCGGATGTACTGATCGATACGTTCTTCGGATAAATCGGAGAGTACGTGTACGTGGTTCGCTATCACGCTATTTATTTTTTGCAAAATGAAAATGATAAACGCAAATGTTTACACACAAATTAATGGTTTGTTGTAAAAATTGTCCTCTATGTATGGAAAATGAATATGACATGGTAGCGGCCATCACTAATTTATTTGTCACTATGAAATTAACAAAAATTAATATTTTATTGCGAATGTGAAATATAATAACAACCACATAAAATGTATTCATAACCAATTTTTCTATATATTTCCGATTATTTTACCTTCTTTGCTATTATGTTTTTCTACCACACAGGAGATTCTATACCAGGTAACTGCTTAGGTAACTTTCTTATTTCTGCCTCAAAGTAGCAGCGTTGCTGCAATGCTACTATAGTATAGAGGTCCTGTAAATACATACTATCAGGTAGGCAGGTTTTATGAATGTAGAGCAATAAAAAATATTATAGACAAAATAAATTAGTAATGACCAAATTTAATTTAATCTTTATATTTAGAAAAAAAAAGTCAAGTGATATGGCTGCATGACCATTAATTCCTTTGCCTAATATTTTTTTAAATCAAGAAAACACAGTTGATCACAGAGATTAAGTCAAATGCATCATGCACATACCTACATGCTCGTTAGATTCGCGTGATACAAGGACAAATGAACCTTCGATTATTGCTAATTATTATAGTGAATTTCAATCTTTTGTTCTGTCTTAATTGCGCAGAGTATTTTAATAAATAGGCAATTTCAAATTTGGAATTTGCAAGTCAACGAAGAACGTTTATGTCCATTGTCTGTTTTTTTACGGTTTATCTTCATTGTAGGCTGTACTTGCCTACTTACAAGTACTTATGTTATAGTATTAATAATGATCTGGATTCATTTACATAAATTATGAACAAAGGATTGAAAAATTTACAAAAGTCTATAAATACGAAATTACAGGTTAATGTCAGACATTAAAAAAGGGCTAAGTATGTATGTCAGGGTAAAATTATCTTGTAATTATTTTTTGGTATAAGCATTAATTCTAAAAGATATTATTAGAATAATTTATCCAACCAGAAAAGATTTATTTAACACAATAAAATCATATTAATTTACTAATCCTGTGAATTGAAATAGTGTAAATGTTTGTATTTCCCCAGCTAAATATATGTTTTAAACAAACATATTTTTAGAAAACTTTTATTATTCTCTATGATATATGAAAATCTCAAAATATTATTATATTTGATACAAAACATTTTTAATTAATAACATTATTATATTGAAGTAATTGTGTTGGTAATTTTACTTTTTATATTAAGCAATAAAATACGCATTGATATATAAAGCATTGAGTAACACAGTATGTAATCAGTTTTCCATTGCTCTAATAAAAATGTAAACATTAATATAAAATCAGATAACGTAATTATCTTCAAAAACACGCTCGTAAAAAGTGCCCTTCGCACCCGAAAGAGAAAAATTATATTTCCTAAAGGTTTCCCAACATCTCCCGTCTCGGTCTGTCGCAAACGGCACGTTCGCCGTCCCCCTCTAGCCGTATGCAATTTGAGATCTCATGCAATTCAAGACCTTGATAAATCGCGAGTTTCGTGATAGATAATTGGTATACGGGTTACTTAAAATACGGGCGTTTTCAAGAATACCTTGGAAAATACATGCATTTTGCACCTACATAGATAGTGACTAACATTCCGACTTAGAAAATAGTTTTCATTCACTAAAAGCATATTCAAACTCGTTCGTGCATATACATTCGAGAATAGCATTTGAAAAAAGAATTGTAAGCTGTCAGTAAAGAACTTTTTCTTCTACATTCGAAATTCAACGGAGGAACCTTCATAGACCAATTAGCAACAATAGTGCAATAGGTCCCCCGCACGAGCAAAGTACGACGTCCGAACAATCTCAAAACGCTTATAATAATACTACTCACGTCCAACGCAATGCATTTGTTACAAATCCAAACAGTCACAAGTGCAACACCGAAAAAACCACACTGTCGAAGGCGAAAGTCAAAAACTCTAGTCCAACAGAAACGTCAACCGCGGGAAACGGAAACGGTCGGAAAATCAAACAGTGCGAATTTTCGATTCGCGAACGGAAAGCTTCCAAATTTGAAAGTTTCGGCGCGCGGCGACCACGCGCGTGCGTTCTGCGAGTCAAACTGAGTTTTGTAAGCGCAAGCAATCCGTTTGGCTACAGCAGGATTGTGAAGGTAAGGTACCGCGGTGCGGGCTATTCTAGCCGCCAGTCGAACATGCAACTGTGACTGCTCAATTTCGTATGTGCGAATTTATTTTCCTAAATAATAGACAGTGAAAAAATATTCAACAAAAACATTTTAAATTCATAAAAATCTTGATAATATTTTATCTATGTGTATACTGAATCTAATAATAAGTTATTAATAATTATAAAATTAAATTATTATTATATGCCTACTTGTCATATATTTTAAGTGCATTCATACAAATTGTAGTTTATTCAAATACTAACATATCATACAGACAAATACTTTCAAATGTATTTTAAAGTACATATATTTTAATATACATCAACATAAAAAAATAATTAAAAATATTAAATTTATTCAAAAATAATTCCTCCAAAGTTTTCACTACCGCAAACTTTTATTTTATCGACTATACTTGCTAGGGGTTGTCGTCATTGCTAGTTAGTAGAAATAAAAAAATCGATTCGTATGACCTACTTTTAACCCGGCATGTTTCACTAGCACATAGAGGGACAACCCTTTGGTTTAGGTAGACATCAAATTTTATAATATTCGGGACAATTTTGAATAATTAAAATAATGATAAGCCTTCCTGACATCATAACAAAGATATTGATATAAATTTCTTCACATTGCTTTAAATATATATAGATATACCCAAATAAATATATTTAAAGCAATGGAATATCATGGGAGGTGATACAGAATCATGCCATATTTTTAAAGATGATATTGAAATTAGTTTAATATTTAATATTATAATATAATGTAATATGTAACTGACTAAGAATTTTCAGACAAAACAGTAATATACAAAATAGCCAAAGCCATATTTTTTTTTTAACGAGACGGTAGAAATTCTGTAAATACTTATCAAAAAACCATAAAACAAACAGATGTTCAATTATCAAAAATTGTACAGACTCATATTCTTATCAATAATTAATACATTTACTTAATGTCAATTAATACGAATTAATTAATTAATTAGCTAAACAAATATATGTAAAACAAACCAAACTATTTTTCAATTTAATTCTAGTTTATATAACAGCAAATTAGAGGATTTTTGTTACTGTTGATTTTTCTATAAGGTACTTTTTTATATATTTTAAAAAATATATTGAATTATAAAAAGCTTCTATTTTAGTTTCACAATGCATGGCGACTCTACCACGCCCCTGTAAAATGGCGGGACACATAAAGTCCATCCAGTGAAACAAAATTCAGAGGGTCCAACTGTCAATCTAAAAAAAAATCAAATTTCCGACGAGCACCAGTTATCTTCTATGTTAGATATACATAGCGCTCTCATTGCTGGCTTTGTTACCCCAGAAGAAATCGATAGATATCCTGTGAACATTTGAAAACGAAATTTTATCGAAATATTTTAAATTTCAATTAAAAATATAATATACTTTTATATTTTTTTGCACGAACGCTACACGTTGAAATGAAATAACTTTTTGGATTTATTAATACATTTATTTAGTAGACCAGACGTTTCGAATACTTTTCAGCATCATGGGATCACATACATAATACCGTGGTCTGGATCAAACCAATTAAGTGAATAAGAATTTTAACAAGATATAAGTCTGAAAAGTTGATTGGCCATAAGGCCTGAATGGAAAATGCTTAAATATAGTATAGTCTCAAGTACCATTATAAATTTGGTACGTAAGTTTGACCCTGTAACAAGACCCTTTCTCGTCGTTCACAAAATAAATTTTGTTAGTTAGTAGTACGAGTAAGTAGTTGTTGAACCAAGGGTCGGAAACAGAAGGCGGTGTTTCTTGACATGACACGTATTGTCCGAAGATACTTCTGACTGAACCCCTAACCACCGGTAGCTTGGGCCCTTCGCTGCTGACGGTATCCTAGTTTTGAGTTCTATTTCTATTGTGAAAAAATTAATAACAAAAAATAAAAGTATCATAGTAACCAACCAACTCTCAGGTCTGTTTCTACTTACCTTTATCTGCAATTCTCAAGTGTTGCACATTGTTATAAATTTTTTACAGTGATCATTTTGTATTAGATTTTAGACCCACTAGCGACCCGCCCCGGCTTTGCAAAGGTGCAATGCAGATACTAAATACACTACAGAAAAACTGTGAACATTGTATATAATCGTTTGCAATTTAAGCGGAAATGTAATTATTTACGACATCACATTAGAAACCTCAAAAATAATAGTATTTCTCCACTATTCAATAAATATTATTATACATATAAACCTTCCTCTTCGATCGCTCTATATATTAAAAAAAACGCAACAAAATCCGTTGCGTAGTTTCAAAGATTTAAGCATACATAGGGATATAGGGACAGAGAAAGCGACTTTGTTTTATGCGTAGTGCATATTATATGTGGTGAAGTACGTCTTATGGAGAACCGGGTGTTATAGACGCGTGATATAAATCGACACATATTACTGTTAATGATAAATCTCGATTGCAAGTAAAAATGCTTAAAAAGAACCTTGTTTAAATACTGCATGTTTAAGGCTTTTATTAATTACTAGCTGACCCGTGCCCACTTTCGTTGGGCATAATATTAATAATCCCCGAAGCGAGCACGAACGCGTTCCGAATTAAACCCGAAGCCATCGCGCGCCGTCCGCTGCCTGTTTTTTTCTCCGATTCACTTTGCAAAACGGACTACCACGTAAAAACCTTTTTATTTTTCGGTTTTTTATATAACCTATGACACTCAACAATGACGTGGCCTTCTATTGCTGAAAGAATTTTTAAAATCGGTTCAGTAGATCCTGAGATTACCCCTTACAATTTAACAAATATACAAACACACAAACTTTACTTCTTTATAATATTAGTATAGATGAATCAAAATTTATTTAAAGAATTGTTAAGTATAATGTGGTGAAATTTCATATTGCTGATATGAAATTATTGAACTGAGATTTGTCTAGTGGCAGAACCTTTTGAGAAGAAGTATATAGTTACCATGAGTTTACATTCGATTGAGCACGATATAAAGTTATTGGCAATTTTGTTTATACAAATTAACTGACTTTACTATATAATGAATTAATTGTATGTCATATTGCAATGATCAAAATAAATAAATGACCTACAAAAATTTGTTCCGGTCTTTGTATATGTACACGGGAGGTTTCTACGTTTGTGACTGCTTCCACAACACAGGCTAGTTATCACCCGCGGGTCGCCGGCGGGCGCGAGGAAGTCGCGACTGCTACGGCGACCCGGGATGGACCACGCCCCTTCCGTGGCCGGGGGGCGTCGTCGGTGGAGGAGACCGGGGGAGGTAGTAGCCTCCCCCGAGGAGGGCTCCCCTCTAGGCAGGGGAGCGGAGGCTGGGGGTTCCCGGAAGTGGCTTTATGTTCCCGGGGGCTCCCTACACGCCTGAGGAAGGCCATCCCTGAGGTTTTTAGTGGGTAGGCCTCCCCCTTCTGGGGAGGAGAGCCCCACATAACCGCCGGCTCGCCACAGCCGAGGTATGCAATTTAATGCATTTTCCTCAGGGGAACAAAAAAAAAATCAAAATATTAGGCGACGTTTTAAAAAAAAATCGGCGGTACACTGCTATTTCTACAATGTTTCTCTTCTCACATAATAATATTGAAAGTATAATGAATAAAATACATAATTGAATTAGTTAAATCGAATCGAATCGAATTAAATTGAACATTTTTCGTAAATTGAATGAGATGACAAATTCAAATGTGTGTTCACATCTCATAGAAGATGTAACATGTTCCTAATACCTTTCCTACAATTCGCGATAAGCGGCCACCCATCCACAACCGGCCTCGAGCGAGCGACGCCGCCTAAATTATATCAGCCCTCGTATCCGGTGGTCTATTGTAACTAAAAATCCACCACGATCGCATTCGTTTAGCTATCATTGCGGATTCAAACTAGTATATGTGATTAGCTTTGACCATAAAGCAGTGATGGAGGTACATAAAACTTCAAATTGTAAACTGTGTTGAACGATTGAGAAGCGATTTGAGCTCCACAATAAAGAGGCGAAACGAGTGGCCTACGAGCATACTGACCTATTTCCAGCGATACGAGTGCTAGATAGCACATCGCGGACAATGACCGATAAAACGTGATAAACAGTTGACGTATAAGACAAGGAAAGGGAGTGTAGCGTTTGCGATTGTAAAAGTGAAGGCATGTTTATTGTGGCTATGTTATGGTGGGTGAGCAGTAACTTCAGCGTTTACAAAGTATATAAACTTTAACATGTTTATTTGCTTAGCTTGAATCATCAAAGCTGATAAGAAGCAATTCATAAAGTGTTAATTTGTTCTGTATAAATCCATAGTTCGATTGACAATTATAGCTATAACAAGATGGCGGTTTCTATTTAGTTTCAAAAAATATGGTCCAAATGCCAATCTAGTTCTATTACTCCAAGGTTATATTAGTCAGTACATTTTTAAATTGGTAACAACAATTCCAAGTAATATTATAATGAACTCTTATATACAGTTAATTGTATTAATGTTCTCATAACTAATAACTTTCTAAAATGGTCCTTAGAATCCATTTGCTTACTAAGCTATTTTAAGTATAACACGACTATGTAGGTATATTAAGAAATCATAATTATTAAAATCATTGAGACTATTTTCGATAGATTTTGTTGAATCGATTAGTTAATCGATTTTTGTATCCCGCGTAAGCACGTGTGAGCAAATTTGTATGCATACATTTCTGTCATAGTCCTGGAGCTTGCTTCTACGTTTAGTTTAAATTTTTAACTGAACCAGGCTAAGATTGTTGAATTGGATAACAGCTGAAAGCTTAACAAACTTAATGAGAATATAAGTATATTTTTGATAATATATACATGAAATATGTCAATCTAGTCACAAAACTTGCCAACATGACCTTTCAAGTTTAAGGTCATGTCGGCTAGTACAGTGTGTATTCCTTCTACTACTATCTTTGTTCTTTTTTATTTATTTATTTCAGTTTAAAAAAGTAATTAATGAAAATTCTTTTTGGTATCGGAACGGATAAGTGCTGTGTAGCCTAGTTTGAAATGTTCGGTGTCAAGAAAGTTGTATCGTAATAGGGTATTACGCACTATGAAAAATAAATTTATGTTTTTATAGTTCATTTATGAAAAAACAAACGATAATTTCTATTCATAAAACTGCAAAATAAATTAAATATTTCAATTTGAAAATACAAGTTTTTTTATCTGTGCTTCGAATGTCAAAAACGCTGTACGCCATGTTTGCATTCGCTGTGACGTCATTGGACTTGTAAATAAACAACCTCGGTTTTTGTTGTACATATCTACTGTGTAATTTATTAGATTAACGAAGTTTCTCAGTTATTACTATCACGTTTCTTGCACTAGAACTCATTATTTATTTCGAAAATATGTTTATTTCTTTCAGCGAAGCGTAATGTTTACAATACCCGTGACGTCACAGACATGGCGGCCTGAGAATTGGCGTTTTCGCGCCCAAATTTGAATTGTAAAATTAAAACACGTTTTTATGAAATAATTGGAATAAAAAAAATGTATTTATATTTTATTGTGGTATTTTATCAATAACAGATTAAATTAAAACACTTTTTGAATTAGACTGTAATACCCTATTAGAACATTTTATTTTATCACTATCTTTCCACGTAGTAGCACCACAACAACAACAGTAACAACAGTTAGGTGATCATTTATCCGACGCGCTGTTTCTTTTTTTATATTAACATACCCGTTTCACCGCATTACAGGCCAGTAAAGTAAAAATTACAGCCCACAAATCAGCCTGTAGGCAAAATATAAGAACAAATATTACAGCACAATGCTATATTTTCTTTATTATTACTTTTCAGAAATCAGTTTAAACTAATTTTACAATATAAGCTGAATTCAAACCACAGCGTGCAATAAAATACACTATACGCTTTAATTTACTCACACATACATACGACTGAAGTAAATCATTTATAATAGTTTTAATAAGTGTGTAAAATAGTTAAAAAACATGTAAAAATAAGTACTTGTAAAGCGACTAAATAAAAAATATGAAGCGCAACGTTTTCTACTGTTAGTACACCTATTGTTGATTACCGTTGAATATAAATTAATATATATAAATTCTTTAAGCAGCGACGACAATTTTAATTAAAAAACAATCTAATACTCACAAAATCTCGAGAAATCTTTATAAATGAATTATAACTGATTATTATTTACACTATCATACAGTAGAAAATGAGGATGACATAATTGAATTTTACATAGCAAATTTATATGTACATAAAGAATATTATCACAAGTCTAAAGACGCGGTCGTTTATAAAGCGTGCGTGGGAATATAGATGCAATACATACAAGGCATTTCAGCGAGTTTAATGAGAATGTGCCTGGAGTGTACCAACTGAGTCTAAGCTCTATCTAGACGACGAAATTTCGAAGCCTACTGAGCAAAAGTTTGAGGATCTGATCCGTTGCTCGGCAGCACTTGACTATCTCGGGTGGATATCCCATCTTCCCAGGAGGAAGAAACTTAGCCATGAAATTAGACCGTGTTTTTAAAAGAATAAATAAGTAGTAATTTTAGCAAAAGAAAAAACTACAATGGTATTATCTGATTTGTCATGGAAAATCGTTATTTTGGTGAACTTCTGTTTTTGTGCTATTATTATTTTGTAGATAAATATAATTCAGTAAAATAGAAGAGAATTTATATTATATCTAGAATTAAAAAGTCAATATTGCTTCCAATTTTACACAAAATAAAAACAACTTTTTCATTAAAGCAAATAAACTGAACACGGTCTCCAATACTACTCTGCTTTTTGTAACAGAGTCTTTATTTTCATTAAATCGGTTTGTTATATAATTTACAATACCGTATTGGATTACTTTAGAACAATATGAGGATCAGATTACATGGCGACCGTTCCAGTGGGAGCGATAATAAACATGAAGTACATACTATGATGCTGAGAGTCGGATTGTGGCTTCGCTTAACTGTTTATTAATAATAATAGGATCAATAAAATTACTGTTTTTTTTTCTTCGTACTAACTTACGTAACTTTTTTTACCATTTCTTTGTAACCATGCAGTGCATTCTTTATTATTCTTGAAACCCACAATTTTAGGGTCGTCCGTACTTTTTTCCTCAGGAAAGGAGAAGCTGAAACCCTCATGGCTACCACCTCAACCAAATGTCACGATGGTTATGTCAGACACTAAACCGATCGAGACGGCTCGACCGATCTAACCTATCGACCAAACCCAACCTAAATACCTTTGACCAACCTTTGGCCTTGAAGTGAGAGCGACCGCTAGAGTAGTACGAAGCGGAGCAGCCAAAGGCGGATCCAGCTTTGGCGCCAGGGGGGGGGGTCGTAGTCGTGGTCAAGTCAAGAACTTATAATTAATTTTTGATAACAATAGATACAAATAAAAAGTAGGTATTTTATTAATTTACGTAAGTACTCTACTTAAAAATATTTATTATTTATTGTACACTTGAAAAACTTAACACATAATAACTTGTACATATACACGCACATATTGCCATCTTCTCTTGAAGACATCCAGAGAAGCACTATCACGCACGGAATAAGGCAGCTTATTTATATTCCATAGCCGTGGTGAATGATTTGTCATAACAGCTAGAGGTAGATAAGTCGAGGGGTATGACGCGAGTTACATAAAATCTGTATGATGACAAAATATATAAATAAAATTATGTTCAATTCATCTCTTTTATATTCACCAATATTATATTCACCTAAGTCCTGGAACCAGCTCAGGGGGGCAACTAGATCCGCCATTGGGTGCAGCCGTACTACCTCTTATAGGATCTATTCCTTGTCCGTCTGTCTGTCGAAATCCTTTCGCTCGGGAATTCGTGGAGATAATAACTTGGAATCAATATGAAATACCCAGCTCTGCAAATCGGTACAGCAGTGAAAAATCTAACTTCTAAGTCAGTACTAGAAAATGATATGGCCGTTCAATCAAGTCAAAATTCAAATAATCTTTATTTAACGCAGGCATTTATTGATGTCAGAACAAATTTAAGCATGCAAGAAAAAAAATTGAACGTGCATAGGAACAAGGACACAAAAATAGACTCTACAACTGCTCGGAAATCAGAAGAGCATTCAGAAGATCTTTTGGTAAGTTTCTTAAAACATTAAGTGGTCTAAGCGTTACTTTAGTCGCATGTTCTTAGTTCAGAGCTGAGTATTGTTAGAAATTTTAGTATGCTTTGTATGTAAATATGATGTAGTATTTACGATTTTTTAAGCCATAACTATCTGTGAGAACGCACAGTTGGCTATCTGTTTCTAAACCAATTTAATACGCTGTAAAATAAAAGCTGTTAGTATTCCTTATAACTAAATAAAAAAATTGATAGATAGATAAAATCTTTACTTAAAAACATCTTCAATCATTAACACAAACAAAAAAAAATTGTTACCCAGTACAAACCAAAATCTGTGTGTACTGTAGAAGTGTCAAAAGGGTCGTAGTTCAGTAACAGGAATTACAAAAGGATGTGAGCAAAGCACTAGTATTCTGCTACAAATAAGAAAGTGCCACACTATTTTTTTATATGACAACAAAAATACGTACGGTATGATAAAACCCTTTCTTAGAGCTATTAAAATATTTATAAACTCCAAGATGGCGGCTGTATCAAATGTATTTTGACAGATAGTACTAACAAATCGCATGCTGAATCCTCACTGACGGTTTCACCAATCGGTACTAAAACCATGCTCTCAACTTACCAATAATCAGTTAATATCATCCAAAATTGATGTACATATTTACCCATTCGACCAAATTCTCTCTAGTTACTCGGAACATACCTGTAAATGAAAACAACATGTGAGTGCAATAGAAACATGCTTATCAAATTTCGCTATGAATATTTAAAAAAAATACAATAACTGCAATTATATATCTCTATAAGAAAATCAAAAATGTATTATTTAAATAGAATATTTACAATCACTTTTGCAAGTCAAAGACGCAACGCCATTGGTTCACAAGTCTACGGCGAGAGACCGACTGGAAAGACCCAGCAAGAGCTTTGTTTCTCCCTGTATTCTTACAAAGTCGTCAATTAGACGCTGGTCGCAGATAAATAGTCTGAACCCAACTCCCTTTACAAGTTTTAAAAAGATCACATTATATCTATAAAAGCTATAATTTCATTGTGTTATTTACTATAGTCGAAATATTTGGCAACGTTTTTTTTTTTTCCTCAGGAGAGGAAGGCTGAGAATCCTCACAACGAGCACGAAACGTACCCAAGGATACCCCCGCAACGGCAAGTGTCACGGAGGTCATGTCGGACTCCACGCGACCGGAACGGTCCAGCCACGTGACCTACCGACTAAACTCAGCCTGGCCTTTTTTTTCCCCTGAGGAAAATGCATTAAATTGCATACCCCGGCTGTGGCGAGCCGGCGGTTATGTGGGGCTCTCCTCCCCAGAAGGGGGAGGCCTACCCACTAAAAACCTCAGGGATGGCCTTCCTCAGGCATGTAGGGAGCCCCCGGGAACATCAAGCCACTTCCGGGAACCCCCAGCCTCCGCTCCCCCGCCGATACAGGGGAGCCCTCCTCGGGGGAGGCTCACTACCTCCCCTGGTCTCCTCCACCGACGACGCCCCCCGGTCACGGAAGGGGCGTGGTCCATCCCGGGTCGCCGTAGCGGTCGCGACTTCCTAGGTTCTAAAACCATATAGGCAAATCGTGAGGGCGACCACCCCTCAGGAGAGAGGCGATATTTGGCAACGTAACTGTTGAGCCATTAAAATTAAACTCAGGCATTGTTATCATTTAAGTTAATCATTCAAGTCCTTAACAGTATAATAACATTAGAGTATTTTTGACAATTGATTTAAATCTGTGAAAAGCCAAATTGATAACACTTTGTTTTTTTTTTTATAGGAATCAAACGAGCAAACGGATCACCTGATGGTAAGCGATAACCGCTGCCCATAGACACCCGCAACACCAGAGGAGTCACAGATGCGTTTTAAATGGGAATATGCTCTTTTTTTTGAAGGTTTCAATATCACATCGGTTCGGAAATACTGCAGGCGACAATTCATTTCATAGTTTAGTGGTGCGTGGCAAAAAAATCCTAGAAAAACGCGCTGTGGTGAACTGCCAAGCGTCTAGATAGATGATGAGGATGAATGTTGTGTCGCTCAGAACGGTGACGGAAACTAGCAAACTTCAAACTTTGTGGAACTTTGTTGTAAAAGGCCTTGCATGTCCCTATAAAAGAGCATCTAGTTTTGATAAACTAGATGCTCTTTTATAGGGACAGGCTGATGCCTGTACGAGTACGTTGGAACATCATTTTTATTTCTCGTGTTTAATTTATGAATTCATAATTTTAAATATAAATACTTATGAACATGAATCAAATTTTACTAAATGTATTGTGTGTAACCTACAAAATACTACTTTCTTCAAATGATTCTTTCAGAGATTCCCTTTGTCTTAATTTATATACAAGTATAGCACGAACTTCTTTCTAGATTCGCAGCGGATTCCCACAATAATCTATACGTATAAATAAAATTGGAGTGTCGTCCGTCTTGCTGTCTGTTTGTTCCGACTAATCTCTGAAATGGCTGGACCGATTTTGACGGGACTTAGGTAGCTAAGGTAATAAGGAGTAGCTTAAGTTACTTTTATTTTAGGAAAATAAGGTAATGTTGCAATGTATTGCCCAGTACTGTCCACTTGCGCGCGCAGATTATGCGTATGTCACATACAATAAAAAAGAAAAAAAACTAATTAACTACTAAGGCTGGCCTTCCGCTAGAGTCCAACATAACCACCCGCCGTAGACCCGTAAACCGGTTGCAGGTGGTATCCCGTGCAAGGTCGTTCGAGCACCAGGGGGTTGTTAAGACGACCACTATGAGGATTCACTACCTTCCCCCGTGGGAAAGAAACTAATTAACTTTTTTGTTAAATTCCATGCGGACAAAGTCGCGAGTACAGCTAGTAGACTACATAACATGATACTATCAAAATACCTAAGATAAATCAATCTTACCGTTTCAACATCAGTAAGTTGTCTCACTTAGGTTCCAGATATGCTGCAAATTTCATACCAACCACATGTTCGTAGACCGAAACCACTAACCACCAGGTGGCCAGGCTGCTTATATGACAACATGTGTTGTTTCTGACTGCGATGCTGTTTGGCTAACATAGCGCTATCTCTTTTCATTCCGTAATTTTTATATAATCTGTCTCATTCACTAATAAAACTTGTGTAATATTTAAAGATAAATATGTACACACAAAGTAAAGTCACTTTTTAAGCGTCGCGTAGAATTACCGTCTAGATAAAAATGAATAAATATTCCTTACACTTACACCGATTAGCCTAGCCCAAAGTAAGCTCTGAAGGCTTGTGTTATGGGATCTAGGGTAACGGATAGAAATACATATACATTATATAAATATTGTAACACTTTTTTTTTTCTCTCACTGATTTTAAGTACTATTAAAGACACTTTTTGACGTGGAACGTCTTTAAAATCGCGCCGAAACATACGGGTACCAGGTTTAAAAAGTGGACCGTAACGAAAAGGTCTATATCATCGTACCTTAATAATTAAAAAACTATTAGTCTTAGAAACAAAAATGTAGTGTGAATATATCACTTATATAGTCAGCTCGCTGTTGTGACATTGAGTTTTTTATTTAAATACTTAAAACACCGTCAATCTTGTTTTTATTTCAATCTTTTACTTTAAAAGCAATTCTCTAACATAGACGTTTCACGTTAAAACCAACCCCACCCGATTTTTTATTCATATTGATTAAAATCACTTTTACAATTGTATCTCGCATTAGTTATGCTATATATAAAAGTACTCTATGTGGTTATGTTTACGTCGAATTGTTACTTTGGCATTGACAATTTTAATAGATGACATTGACAGTTCTGTAGAGTTCTATAGAGTGGACCGCTAATCATGATCCTAACACCATTATCTATGGCGCAAATTAAGCAACCAAATCTAGCCACGCGTCGTCTAGTTTTTTTATCAGTAATCCCACACCCCCCCAAAAAAAAAAAGTGTTACAATATATTTGATAGAAATATATGTTAACAGCCATGACTAAGGTACAAATGCTCGCATTCAACACACAAACATCTGCCCCCACCGGGATTCGAACCCGGGACCTCAGAGATGGCGACATCTTGAAATCGGTGTACTAACCACTCAACTGTTTATAGCAATAAAAATCCTGTCTCAGGGTCTTAAACTATTCCCGTATATGTACGGGCAAATGTTTGTGTAATGAATGCGAGCATTGATACCTTAATCATAGTTGTTATTACATATTGATATACATATGTATAATATATGTATGTCTATCCGTTAGCCTAGATCGCATAACATAAGCTTTCAGAGCTTACTTTGGGCTAGGCTAATTGATGTAAGTGTGAGGAATTTTTTTATTTATTTATTTCTATTCAGTTTAGTATAGGTCTTAAGCTGTATCGTGGTATTTCATACTATCGTCTGTCTCTGAATCGTATTTTTAAGATAAACTCTTTTCTATTTTCTTGTTCAATTGATCCGATGTTTAGATTTCGAACGATTGCTAACTACAAATAATATACGATTTTTTATCAAGAACTTTGTATTAAAATAAAACAAACTGTCATGAATGACAATTCGAATTTTGAATGTATCATTTGTGAATAAAATATAATATGTCATAAAAATCGACCACGACCGCGATGACTGATATCAATTTTTGTCAACAAAGTTTTTATTATTTTTTTTATTTTGCAAAATGGCAATTATGTTATTTAACACCGCTGGATTATTTTTTTGTGGTGCTATGTTAAAAACAGAGTTTTAAATCATTCTGTGAGAAGTTTGTTAAAAGTATATTATTATTAAGCTTTGATGAAAGTTCGACATGATATTATCAGATATCATTTTTTATTCATAACAGCTACGCCTTATTTTTTAATCAATAAAACAATTTTACAGTTTTCGGTTTATTTCTTTGTTTTATTCTGGTTTCAAAAAAAGTTATTGTTACAAAACCCTTTTTAAATTTAAATATTATACACTAAATTATCTATAAAATACTTCGCAATTCATTCTACGGTATACATTTAAATCGTTTAGTTTGTTGTAATCGTTTAGAATTACAGACGAGTGGTTTAACTTAACGAAGACCGTAGTGGTAAAGCTTCTTATACAAAATTTAATTAATGATATCAAATTCACTATTTAACTCAACTTGCTTATAACCAAAAGTAGTGACGTATTTTAATTACCTAAATTTCGCTGTAATTCGAATTAACTCAAATATGTACGAAACTTAAATACATATTAAAGATTAACTAAGGTCAATGATATGTGTCACATTATTCCATTTGCAAGTGATTTAATAGTAAATATTCCATAAAGAAATATAAGATATGTATTTCCTATCTAAAATGTAACAAAATGCAATAAAAAACTTTTTAATAGTTTGTATTTTCTAAGTTGGAAGATACATTAAGCGCGGGAACAATGAATAACGTATAGCGAACGAAACTTAGCGCCACAGCAGAACGAGTTCGAAACAAACTTGTATAGTCTGTGGCGTAACGGCGCATCCAACTCACACAGCCGAGAACAGCTGACGCCGAAACTGTGTCAGTAAGTCCCGTTGCGTCGCCACAGAAAAAAGTGTTTGTGCCGCTCACCGCTAGATGGTACTGACGCCAGAGGTCAATGGAGTTAACAATCTTTTATAATGTATTCTCAAAATAATAGGTAGGTACTTAGAGTTTGGTTTGATATTAGTTTGCAAATGAATTCGGTTAGATTGTTCAAGATATTGATTTGTAAACAGTTAATTGGTTAACTGCTTTTGCATTAAAATTTGCACAATTAGATTAACAACTACGTTTGGTGTAAGTCAGGCTTATGAGAGCTGTGGGACCTAATCTTTAGCGTACGTTCCGATTCTTGGACGGACACGAGTAGACACATTTTTTATATCTCCTCAACGACCTGACTAGGCGCACGTATCATTTGAATCAAGACTTCAACAATCGTTACGCTGAGCGCACACACCAATGCGTCATCGAGCTACTCATAGCTCCATCAACAAAGTAGATGTAAGGCAATGTATACAATTTATTCGTTGTTGACACAGACTCGTGTAAGTCCTGTAGATTGTATCGATTATGAAATCGTTACAGTATCGAACAGCAATTATATGAGACTCTCTATCACACAATAATTATCGAATAAATCGAACGCGAGTGCCAGAATAAGATGGCGCTGGTGATGTCCTATGTAGAGCGTCTCCCATCTACGTTTAATCTCAATCCGCGATTCCCTAGCATCGCTGTTCAAATACCTCGTATTAACTCATATCAATCAATTTCTAGATCCTGTGTAGAAAAACATCCAGCAAGCCAACTGTACCGTAAGCCATTGACATTCTAAAACGCATAATTGCACGGAATGGGATGGGTTTAATTAAAAGCTGCCTCCGGCTGCCCCATTAAATAGAGAACGTAGACCGCCTGCAAATGTTCGTAGCGCTACCGTTAAAGCAGGTTTTAAATGTGTCATGTGTTGCCGCTACTCGACGGTAGATGGCGTTAACAGTTGGTGCAAAACGTTCCAACAGCAGTTATAGGTGTAATTATACGTAATTAATACGAACGACATCCGATTCTAGATTTACCAAAGAACTTGCGATTAGTTTAATAGTGGTGAATGGTTCATAGGAACGAATACAATTAGTAGTATTTAATTATGTAGGTGTAGACAGGTTTATTTATACATATATTGAAATGTTCGTTATGATATAATTTTAACCTTGGGACTAATTTTAAGTGTCGAATTGAGTGAAAATTTGTTTATTACAAGTTCATTCAGTGCCACGGCTCTTTTGTGTGCCGCCAAATTTCAAAAGTGTGCCGCCAAATTTTACAAATATATAATACTGTTAATTATATAAAATTATATCATTTAAAAAGAAAACTATTTTTAAGACATCATTTAGAGGAGAGAATTATTCATTATTTCCCAAAATTATATATTAAGAAATTTATTTGGGTTCGTAATCCATTTCTCATAACGGATACTTCTGTATTTGACTTAACTTTGAATGAAGAGGAAGAACTCATTTTGTTGTCCAATAATCGAGATTTAATTTTAAAACATACAAAAGAATCAATTAATTCATTTTGGATTAACATCAGATGCGATTATCCAATGATATCCAAAAAAGCTTTAAATATATTATTACAATTTTCCACATCTCATTTGTGTGAATTCGGATTTTCAGCATTAGCCAACATTAAAACTAAAAAAAATATTAAAATTGTTAAAGGTAGAAGACAATATTAAAGTAGCATTGTCATTTTTACGACCAAATATAAATGAAATTATCAAAAAACATTTTTATTATTAGCTTTTAATTAATCCCTTAATAAACGTTTAGTTATTATTGTAGAATATATTAGTTTATTTCGTATATTATAAATTTTTGATATAAACTATTTATACAGTGTGTTGTAGTAAGTAAATAATTTATCTTTTTTTCTTTGTGTGCCGCCGAATTTTGAAATCGTTAAATATGTGCCGCAACAAAAAAAAGGTTGAGAATCACTGTCATAGACAAAAGCATTTTACAGGCACTTATTTAAAACCTACTTATTCTTGTAAACGCATATATACTTGCAAGAAAAGAAATTCCCTCTACAATAGTTAGGAAATTCGAAGAGCCTTCTCGACAACAAGCAAGAAACTCATTAAGTCTATTTTTTATCCTTTTCCCAATCGTAATGTACAATATTTAACTTAATTCAACATATACAATAGAATCTTATGTACATGTGTTAAACGTCTACGCGAGCATAGAAATATGGCTTTAGAATAAAATATACAATACAATATTAGTTACGTGTTCCTTATATATATTTTCCAGTCTATAAGAACAATACTCCGTATATTTACATCACAAACGAATATTAAAACATAACAATCAATGCCAAATATTGTTATAATTGACTATGTAATTCCCTTTGTCTTGATTTTTTATAACATGTGCTTTAAACAACAATGCTTGCTTGTGCCCCAGAAATACACAGAAAAAAGAACTGCCATGATTAATTTTAATTATATTAATTAAATAGATATAATTAAAATTTGACATCTATTTCGTAACAAATAAAGCAAGTGACAAAAATATATACAATATATTTTAACAAGCGAAGTAGCACCTAGTAATTTCGTATAAGCAAATTTGCCCAAATACGTAAATATTTGAAAAAAATTAATAGGAAATAATGATGTTCGTTACTCAATAAAATTTAAACCCAAACATGAAACATGATGACAGAAAATGTTGTAATTATAAAAGTACAATTATAAAGCTATCAAATGACAAATACCTGATCCATAGGCGTTTCCGGAGCAGAGGCTTATCCTAATTTAGATCAACATCACTTGGTGGCTGTAATTTATTTTAATAAAGTCTTATTTAATCTTAGAGTTTAAGAAAAATCCTATATGTAGCTACGATACTAATAATCTAAATCTTGTTTGTGTATCGGTCTTATTTTTTTATATTCCTGTCTCTAGCAATTGACATGGATAGTTCATGTAGCTACATAATATGAAATATGTAACCTTATAATTATATGTATATGTGTGTATGTATATATATATACAGGTGTGTGTGTGCATGTATGTATGTGTATATGTTTATAAATATATATGTAGATTTGATTATTATAATAGTTGTAGTCAAATGCTGTGTCATATATTGTTTCCTATCGCAGGTCTGCTGGTAGAAATTTCTTTAGAAATAAGCAGAACCTATGTACCTCACTTCACATTATTTTTCTATATATCGATATGTTGTGTACATAAATAAATAAGTTTTTTAAAATAAATTATGAAATATTATCGTATATGATAAGTTTTTGATAATACAGTTTTATGGTTTAAATGTTATATAAAAAATCTTCAGAATGTTACTATAATAACTGTTTTAAAGATCACAATATGCAATGGAAAACGTTCTATGAAAAATAGCTAATAAATAACTTACATCATCTGTTACATAACTAAAAAAGGTTGTAAAATGTCAGAGCGCCATTTGCGTAGTGATCGTCCATGGAGGCTCGTCTTGTCTGTAGGCCCACTTCGCCGAGCCCCTATCGATTCGAAATTCAACCTTCGCCGCTTAGTCACGTAAGAAAAAGGTTACAATATAAATGGCCAGTTACGCTTATATGTTTACATGTTTGATACTGTATTTGTGTTTAGTTTTAACTGCATCTTAATAAACAAGCCTATTTTCATTACCGAAACTTCGATAGACAAGCTAACTGCATATTTGAATCACCTGTAGATACTGAATATGTAAGTGAGCGATGTTGTACAAATAACATTGTACAAGCGACTTGTAAAGGCATAATTGAAGGTTTCTCCTTTGTTTCCTACATAATAAAAACTGTTCTCTTAATTCAAATGAATCCAATATATAACTATAACAATATAAACACTGACCTTGAAGAACTGACGTTTAAAAATATGTGACGAATAGCAATGAATTTTGAAGAAATCCTATTGAAGTCATATACCACTGTCTTATATATAAATTTGTTATGTCCCTCAGTAGGTAGTTTGTATAAGACTCATTAGGCACATCCAAGAATCACAAACTAATAACTCAGAGTGATAAAATTTATTATCAAGTTAAAACACACACACACATACAAACGCCTTACCCTTAGCTTTACATTTTGAAATTTTAATTTCAGAAAAAATATGTCAAGAATAATGACACTCAAAGTTCACGTTAATCTATTCTTGTTGTTACAAATGATGTAAAAACTTTCCGTTACTTTCAGACAATAATCATGACTATTTCCAAATTTGTTTGCATTTAAATCGTTAGAAAAGTGATTAATTATATCCATAGTGCGTTTTTCCTAAACTGTGGAATGAATTGTCGCCTGCAGTATTTCCGAAGCGATATCGAAATCTTTAAAAAAGAGCATATTCCCATTTAAAAGGCCGGCAACGCATCTGTGACTCCTCTGGTGTTGCGGGTGTCCATGTGCAGCGGTTATCGCTTACCATCAGGTGATCCGTTTGCTCGTTTGCTCACCTATCCTATAAAAAAAAGTCACAAAGAAACGTAACTTAGCGTTACTAAATTTCATAAAAATAAGCGATAACTACTAATTCAATCGATAAATATCACCTGAAGTTGAAAATATAAAAATATATCTCTAAAATAAGTCAACTATGTATATAGATAGATATAACTATGCACTCGTCTACGTATATAGATCATGCAGTAACCTATTTTCGCTTGGATTTAAAACTGGCCATTTTCGCGGCGGCGAATTCGTACATCCTGTCTATTTCGACCTGGATACTAAGATCAAACGATACCTTAGTTAAAGTTAGCTAGAGCTAAGTTTAACCTCCATTTGCTAGAGCAAATGGAGGTTCATTATGAAGTGTATTTCAAAGCAGCGAAATTCGTAACACAATCGTTTTAGCTACATACAAATTGTACTGCTGTTGAAATAATAAAAAATTGTATAGTCTGTGTACCATAATGATTAAGAAAAAATGTCTACATTGTTTTAAATTTTATGCTTTACCGCTGTAACAATGGCACTATTTAGCACACGACCATTTTAACTACTTTGTCTACGAAATTGTTCTTGTTAATTGATGAAGAATTAAGTTTAATATTTTAATTTTTTATAGAATGTAAAGTATAAATCAAGTTATATAATATTATGGTTAGCAAAATATAGTTATTGTACTTAACTTAATTAATTTTACATTTCTCAGTTATTTCCAGAACTTTTTTTACTAGTAAATTGACTATTTTTTCTCGTATTCGACGACAAAAGTAGAAATATTCCATAGACTAAAAGCCAAACATATGCGCCCGGATCAATAGAAACCTTCGTTGACGCTTAGCTAATCTGTGTGAAAATATCTATAATAACGTAAAGTCTAAGCTAGAAAGGATCGAGTCTCTCCCCGGGTGCAAGATTAGCGGTATCGCAATATGGTTCCACACGCATCCAAAAGGTCAGAGAAAGCTCCGGAGGGCTTTAGTAAGTACGGCTGGCACTCCTGGCAGAAATGCTCCATCCATGCCCTTTACCTAGCCTAGGTAGATTGTGCGCATTTAGAAATAAAAACGCTGGAGTTTTTCGTTAGTGAAGTATAAGAGCTGCTGCCGCTAATAACATCCACGATCCTACCCTCCTTATAATTGCAACTGCCTGAAAATAATAAAAACTCCTTCACATCACTTCCATCTAAAACTGCAACTGGCTGATGACACCTCGGCCATAAACAATAAGGTAGTCGCTTTTATAATTTTTTTCAATTTTGCGGAGTTGGGAACAAGTGACAAATTTATTAAGGTAAAACTACAACTGACTATTCCTTTGCCAAAATGAATCTCTTTAACTAAAGAATGAATATCTAGTGCTAGTCAAAAACTGCAATAAATAATTACCAAAACGAACTTAACAAATAATAAATCACGACTTTTATTTTAGAAATGTAATATAAATTCCGTTTTCCATTGAAAACTACGCTAAAAATGTGAATCAGTTTAAGCCGCGCTACAAAAATGGATTTCTATTTTTGTCTACGTTTGCTCGTAGCAACGAATCTGTTACGAGACGCGCTACAAAGGGATTATGAAGCTTATCCTTTAAGATACTATGTAACTCAAAATCTATCATAAAATTTCTATATGTCAGTGAATGTAGCAGCACCGGTACCTTAGATTCTTATAAAACTGTTTTGTTATAGGGTTCCCCTATTATTGTGATAACACGAATATTTACATATTTCAACACTACGCCCTTCATTTCGTTATAGTAATTCAAAACTAAAATAATAAGCAATATACCTTAATGTTAGCCCTTTTCTCGCTATTACTGGCGATTTATTTGGTAAGTGGCGTGTCTCCATCCGCTATATTCAAATCAATTAAAATATATTGACAACACAGGTAACCAGCGTAACTTCCCATAGTTTAAGTTCTCATATCCATAATAGTCATAAGACAATAGATCATAAACATTTTGAACTGTATTTACAATAGTTTCTGTGAATTATGCTCTGTCTTCACGTTGCGAAGACAGAGCATAATTCACAGAAACTATTGTAAATACAGCATATGCATAATATTTGTGAAATGTACCAACATTTCATTAATATTTCATTAAATTCACTAAAACGAGTTTTTAGCGAATTTAATGGATCTCTACTTTTGGATCAATATTCGCACGAACGCCTTAGAAAACCGGATTCTTAAAACCATGATATGGGCAATACATAAATAAAATCATCATCTCTCATGATTAGAATTTCTGAAGGCTTAGATGGAAAAATTCTACGAATACCAGGTACACGTAGCACATGGACCCAACAATAATTGTCCTGATAGTCCATAAAATGGAAGAGTCTCCCTCAAAATCTGAACTTTCATTAGCGGTTGGATTATTTAGGCAAAGATTTAATAAGTAGATAGTAATTTTTAACACAAATAGTGATTCAATAGTTTCAACTGTAGTCCAAACCAACTGTAGTTTTGGTCTTTGATAGATACAAGAGGCTTAATACGTTTTCTAATACCTTGAATCTAGTTGAGCGATTGAATCAAGGACATGATACAGAAGACAATAACCAAAATCATGTTTATTCAATGTTGAAGTCAAAACAAAACAAAAAACAACAGAATATCAAGAGCTATTTAACTTTGTTGATGCATACGTACAAGGAAAAAATATTACTTTACATTTAATAAATTACTAGCTTTCTGCCCGCGGTTTCGCCTCGATTTCGGGATTGGGTCTATAGAGGGTTAAGGGTCATAGCTTTGCCCACGGCTACATATGCGCGGAAGTCGGTTTATGGCGTGAAGGTTTTATCGCGCTTCCCGTGGGACTATCCGTTTTTCCGAGATAAAAAATACCGCAGAACCTTGCTCAACAATCACTTTATCTATTTATGAAAACCGCATGAAAATCTGTGCAGTAGTTTTTGAGCGAAGCCTTTATTGCGCATCCCGTGGGACCTGTCGATTTTTCCGGGATAAAAAGTAGCCTATGTTACTCGGGGATAATGTAGCTTTCCAAAAGTGAAAGAATTTTTGAAATCGGTCCAGTAGTTTCGGAGCCTATTCATTACAAACAAACAAACAAACAAATCTTTCCTCTTTATAATATTAGGATAGAGGATAGATTATTAAATTAGTAATAGGTATTTACTTGAACAACAGAGAAGAACAGTTAATAAATTCTGAACACCTCTTTTTTATAATAATTTATTAGAATACATCGTTTAATACAAAATATCTGTGTCATTTATATCTATGAATGTAAAATACAAATAAGTGTTTGCAGATTTTTCAAACATATTATTATTAAATACTTAAATAACAATCCACAAACTCAAATCCAACTTATTATTGCAGTTTTTTGCAGCAACAATTATGTGTACTTCCTCTATTCAGAGCAGGCAGCAAAATAATTTCATATAATTAGTCAAATAAAATAGAATTAGATCAAATAAATTAATTCAAATGAAATGAAAATATTTATACAATCAGATCGAGTCAAATTTAAAATGAGAAAGGAAACAATATCTAATTTGTAGTGAGAAAAACCCCACCACTTCCCCATCGAACCATACCAAGACAGATCAATCAGAAGTAAGTTAGATAAACTAGGAAAAAGAAAATTCTCTTCAGGATCTCAACAAAATCGTCATCCTCCACCTGGAAGATGAAGAAGAAACAGAAATCTTTTGATATTACGTTTTATTGTGTCAGCTGATGAAAAATATAATACACTATTTACAATACATGTGTCAACGTACAAGGCCCGACACAAAGACTTTGTACACGCCATATTGTAAAACCAACTAAGGCTAAGTTCCTCAATGTTCTATGATTAATAACGAGCAGCAATCTAATAGTGGCGTCGATTATATTTTAAACACATTAGTGTCATTCCTTTATAATTCTCTTATATTTTTATGTGTTATTTTAGTTGTTTAAGTAGTATATATAGTTTTATTTTATTTTATTTATTTCCACTTTGTAACACTATTGAAATTTATTTTATTATTATATTTTTTTTACTGTTAGTATTATACAGCGGCTCGTGACTGTGTTTTTGTAATCATTACTAAACTACTGAATGGATTTTAATGGAACTTTACAATAATATAGCTTATATATACATCTAAATAACATACAGGCTCCATATGCCATGTAAGTAGGAAAAAATCTACTATGTGTGCAGACGAAGTCGCGGGCACTATCTAGTTGTCCATATATATAGAACTAATAACGAACATTAATTTAATAGTGAAGTCGATATATTTTTGATACATTGGTATTATTAAAACATGTATTATGAAATACTAGCGACCCGCCCCGGCTTCGCACGGGTGCAATGAAAAAATGGTTATGGTGGGTTATCCCTAAGAGATAGATATATACCATCGCGGACATTTTTGTGGACTTTTGTAAGTTGTACAATATTGTATGTAGTACATCATTTTGACCAATCTCGTAGGGTTGGGCCAGCGTTTGCAATATAAGCGCAAAAAAGTGAGTTTATTTACGACATCACATTAGAAATCTCTAAAATTGTCAGTGTTCCACTGCTACATTGTGCATGTTTTATACATATAAACCTTCCTCTTAAATATACCTATTTATTAAAGAAAACCGCATGAAAATCCGTTGCGTAGTTTTAAAGATTTAAGCATACATAGCTACATACATACATACAGACACCGGGAAGCGACTTTGTTTTATACTATGTAATGAAGAACTGCATTTATTGATTACTGTTATTCCTAGTTATATATCTCTCGTATACAGTGTGCAATACATATAAAACAAAATGTCTTAATTATGACACACTATAATATCGTATATATGTTATGTTAATGTATCTAAATAAATACATTAATGAGTAAATTAATTAATAAAAATAGATAAATTAATGAAACCGCTCCCTTTTTTGCCGTAGTCATCGTAAAAGACAACTTAGAGACTTAGACTAAGGATAAAATAGTTAATCAGATTATCTTAGACGCACTTTTTTTTATAATAAGGCTATGAAATTCTACTTTTGAATCTAGTCTAATTACAAACCGACCGAACTCAAGCCTTCTAAACTACTGAGTAAGGTATAAAATCGAACAATTGCTTTCAAACAAAAGTATAAAGTATAAAAGGTATAATAGGTTACAAGTTACCTGATGCTGTAGTGGAGGCAGCCGTGGTGATAGATATTGTGCTCAATGTCCCAGTTGAAGTTGTCTCGGTCATAGTCACGTCTGCCGCTCGCTCTACCCGTCCTGTATGAGCCAAGTTCTCAGCAGACTCTTGGCTCACCTCCCCCTCCTCGATCTGGGGACTAGGCGTAGCCTGCCCCAAATCGTTAGCCACAATAACATTCACTGTAGTTAGCGATTCCAAACTCTCCCCAGCCACTTGAGAATTGTCGATGTAAACCGCCGCCGAACGCGCCCCTAAGCTCTCCATGACGCTCTCAGCCAGCGAACGAGTCGACATCTCGTCCATGTCGATATCCTGTTTTATATCGATAATTATCTGGTGGCGCTTTCCACTCCCCGAGGGACTCTGCACCTGGTGCACGCTCACGGACGCGTCCGTCTGCGACATGTGGTGCTGGATGACGTGCGTCAACTGGCCCTCAACCGTCTCCCTATGACCCGCCATCCTCACATCGAGACACTAATACTAAGCAGACTTATAGAATCAGTCGATTATTATTGCACTTTTGTTAAACTAGTGAACACAACTATCACACATAAAGAGGCTGAATTGAACACTGGCGGTTTCGTTTGATGCGGCGCTGCAGCGCGCAGATGCACGGGAACTGGGTCAGGGGTCAATATACTCCGAAAATTTCCTAGTTTTGTGCGTAATGGCAGTGTTGGTCGAGGCACATGGGCTTTACATGGTGCTTGCTGCGCTGGGCGGTGTTCTACCAGGCTCGCTTTGTCCTATATCACGGGCGCGTAGCGCGCGACGCGGCCGTCGTAGCCACTGCGGCCTACGGACGTAGCAGCTACACAATGCCGTAACGTTTACACACTTCCGAGAACTGATCCCGGGATATGACTCGAGATTTTTGTTGGAATATCTCGTGACTTTTTTTCATACCTCATTCTTTTTCATTATCACCTTACATTACAGTTCTGTTTAATGTTACTAATGTTATATTTTTTTTAATAGTTAAATTTATTTTAATAGCTATAGTCATTTATTAGACATATTTCCAGTTAAAGATGTACTTACAAAATTATTTCAATGTAACATTATACTTGCTTCAAGAAATTTAAAGTATATTTGACAGTTATAACAGTAACATTATTTACTTTCATTGAGGATTACAAATTAGAAGACTATATATCTTCCCGTTATTTATTTTTATCAAACAAGTAAAAGTTAATAAATCGTAAATCACTCGACATTTGAAAATCTTTAAATATCCTGAGATATATCCCGAGGCTTTTGACACCGTGTGTATCGCGCCAGTTTCGACGGCACGTGCCCGCGCCTGCGTACAAATTCGTTGGGCATCCAACTCCTTCTACCCCCGTACATCCATCCCTTTCGCGCTCCTTCGATCGTCGAATGACGAAAAAGCGTACACCTAATCGAATTTATGCCGCCGCGGCCCGGCTGGTGTACCGTCAGCATAGAAATTAGGTTGTGTCCTTGAACTAATTTCGATTATTTTGACGCTATTATAAACGGGAAGTAGGTGATTGTACTGAAATATTATTTATGTGTCTTTCGTTTTAGGATTTCAGCGTCGTTACTATGCATAGCTGTATCTGTAAGTAGTTCTGTAACCTGAAAGATTTCAAAATTACAAACGCACGCCATCGGGGCGAGAAAGAGAAAGTGATACTGTGACGTATTTCTTTCTCACAGGAAAGAAATAATAATGCACGAGTTGCCAATTTGCTAAATATTGCCGATAAAAAATTAATCTCTTGCAATCCATCTTAATCTTTCCAATGCATTGATGTTAATTATTTTGCACTAGTAAAAAGTTATTTAGCTATATGAAAGATATAGCTAAATAACTAGTCATTACAGTTCATACTCAACTTTAATAGGCCTTTGTCAACGACGCGGGCCTAGTGTGAATAAGTTGAATTTACATACACCTTTTGAATTCCTTTGCAGATGAATGCAGGTTACCTCACTAAGTTTGCATTTATCGGAGAAGCATCAAATAATTGTACATATGAAATGGAATTAAACTGAGAGTGCACTTCCGTTACTGCTTTATTGAGATTCAATGTGACATTTATCTACATAGGGCAGCAATGTATACATAATCAACCCACAGCACCAAGATCATGAACACTCCTCTAACTCTTAATATAAGTAAAATAATCTATCATGAATTTACATTCATTTGCAAACGATATCGACAGCGTACATTTTTGTACGAAAACTTTGCACAGCGCCCCTAGCGGAATGTAATTGTACTACTCTTTCATATTGAACTGACATGAGTTCTGTAGTTTACTATACGTCAAATAAATATCGAAAGCGATAGCTTACTCATGGTAGATGCACAGACTTATATTTCTACTGATATACCTATAATTCTCATAAATGAACTATCTCAATTAAAACTCCAGAAGAACTTAATTACAGCAATACACGCTTTACCTATAAAATCAATATATTCTTCAATTATTTTGTAGTATATATAATTGAATTGTTCGGCATGATGCCCACGGCCACATTCTACCATCGCACCGCTCGCCATCGGCAGGGTGTTCATCCTCACATGCTGGAGCCTAAATGGTCACGCACAGTGCGGTTTCAACGAAATTTCCTTCCGCGCACGCTCCGATTGTGGAACGAGCTCCCTGCTGAGGCTTTCCCGGGGGATTATAGTATGGGGTTCTTCAAAAAGGGAGTAAATAGGTTTTTAAAAAGGTCGGCAAAGCGTTTGTGATGCCCCTAGTGTTGCAAGCGTCCAAAGGCGACGGTGACTGCTTACCATCAGGCAGGCCGTAAGCCTTTTTGCTACCATTGTAGTATAAAAAAAAAGTATAGGATTCGAACATTACACCTATAACAAAATAAATAGAACGTAAGGATAAAATAACATTATTTTGCTGTCGGTGCTCCGCCATTACGTAATGCGACGCAACGTCCACGAAAACACGGGAGACGAGGTAAACAATTCGTCGGATGTCATAAGTAACGAGAAACTGCTGGATATGACTTTTGAATTGTGTCAGAACCTAAGCTCTAGTGAAAGCTGACACAAAATACAACAGTGTAAAAAGGTAATTCAAAAAAGTACAATTTCCGACTTTTCTGTGTAATTCTTATATGAAATTGCTGTTGCTAGATCTAAGAGCCTAAAAAAAAACCGTATTCCATTGACAAATCTTTTAACCTTCGTAGTTCCTTTAGTAAATGTGGCACAGCTAGTTTAAAATAAAATAACATTTACCCATGAACGAGGAACTAGTTTTATGGAGCCTGTACATTGAAAGTGCAAATTTATTTATATTCGTAATAATAAACTCATGACAGAATAAGCATAAACTGTTAAAAAGGATTCTAATACCATTTTTAGCAAAAACTTTAAGCAATGCTATTTCAGGAAACCGCCTTACACGCTGCGATCCTATTGGGCGGTGGTGTTCTGTCCTTGGTGGTATTCCGCATAGCAGATACTCACTGAGTTATTAGATTCCCTGTCTTAGTCTCCACAAGTTAGTTGCATACATACATACCTTCCTACATACATACCTTCGGTGACATTTCGTAACAAGTCCTTTGCAGATCGCATCATCGTACCTTCTCAAGCTTAAATATTAAAGTCGCTTGAAAAATTATCGACTCGAGTGGGACTCGAGGCTGAACCAATTCGCCAACAAGTGCTATCCTTCTAATCGAAAACTTGAAGTGCATTCACCTTTTACTTTGTTGAAGCAAAATAGAATTTCAGCACTATTTATACTCGTAACTAACTAGCTAACCAGTTTTCAGTTATTATATATTTATACATATATATCAGTATCATATCTTTGTGTTAGTATATACTATATATAAGTATAATTATATTTATTGAACTCACTTTGAAGATGTATTGACATTTTTAAATAATTGATCTGTGCAACAGACAAGAGACAACTTGTCTCGATTGTTATTGCTTCATGCGGCTCTTTTTACTATTTTTTCTCGCATTTTTGTAAAGCTCTCTTTTTGTAAACTCACTTAAAAAGGTGATGGCTGAAAATCTGTGATTTGCTTATATTAGGCAAATATTTAGCCGAGCCTTATTATTTATATTTATAGTGTTTAGTTGTGTGTTTTATTTTCTCAATTGTTGTCATTGTTTTACTGAATATTTATCAAATTTTTGCAGAAAATAATAAACGCTTTATCTATCTATCTATCTTCTAATGTTCTAAATTCTACTTTTTAATCATATCAAAAAACTTTCATGAGTAAATGCTGCATAAATATGTAAGATAATGAAGAATATCTTTCGGTTCTAACAAATTTATTTATACACGTATTGGATTCAATTCTATTCGCTAGCTAAAGCTTAATAAGCATAATTGAAATGGCCCATTTAGTAAGTGCTATTCTAGATTGCCAAGTAAACTAAGACTAAATCTGTGGAAAAAACAGCCGTAAAGTTGTGTTGCTGTAGTAAATAAATGAACGAATGTAATATCTTCCGATCTTTATTTCGCCAATAAAAGATTTTTCGAGTTTTCCAAGCTTGTTCATATATGGCGTTACGTTTGTTACTGTTGTTGTCTCGCGTGTCAATTAGGGCCTGTCGTAAGAGCAGCGCCTCTGCAGAACTGCATTATGCTGAGACAGAGCCCTTTTGATACATGTAGATTGCACCTGTGTGTGTGTTTTTTCTCATTATTTGTTTTTTTCTCTTTTAATTGTGTAATAATTGTGTCCTATATGTAATCTTGCTGTGCTTGTCAATCTATGTGTCAAATAAATGTCTATTCATTCATTCATTTCATAGCTTCAAAATCGTATTTATAAATTTCCATAGAATATATACAATATACATATTTTACGTAACTTTTTCCTTATTTACGAAACGGACTCCAAATGTAAATTTTATCTATTAATTTATCTTATTAATAAAATGTATGCTTTGAAACATTAAATAGGGTTATGAAAAAAATGGTTTTTGGTAAATCAATATAATATTGATTCATTTTAAGACAAAGGCGCGACGTGTATTCCATTATATCAACAATTTTAGAACATTCTAATTTTTAGATTCTTTGCATATTTTTTTGTCGCCTTTGAAATTACTCAGAATATTTAAAATCAAAATATTATTTATTCAATTTAAACATATATCAAAACAAATTGCTATTTACACCTATTCGGAAATTGGAGAGCCTTCCCGAGAATTTACTGAGTAATTTAACGCTTAAACAATACGTCACGTCTGGGTAGTCTTTGGTTGGTTATTATAACGTTAAGTTAAATTGACTAGCTGTCAGTTTGCGTATAACAGAATAGTGGTTTAAAACGGCATATAAATAAAACAAAAAGATTTATCTGTCAATTTAACATTGAGTATACTACTTTAATAAAACCTCTTTTGAAGTGCTAGATTTTAGATCTCTTGACATTTATTTACATTTTGACTCGATTTTTGACCTTAAAAATTAAAGCTGTTGAGAATATTACGTAAATAAGTAATATGAGATTAATCTATACTTATAATAAATCTGTAGAGAGGTCAATTCTGTACGTGAAATATATGTCCAAAATAACTATCAGGGGAAATGCAATCAGTAAAAATTTTCTCTGTCTGTATAACCTTTATAGAAACAAAAACTACTTGACAGATTTTAACGAAACTTGGTACAATTATTTTTCATATTCCTGAGCTAGTTATAGTATACTTTTCATTACGCTGCAATTAATAGGAGCAGAGCTGTGAAGGGAAATGTTGGCGTGTGCAATCTTAATGGTTAAAGCTACACAGAAATCATGTATGACGGAAATGTTCTTAAAATTATATAAAAAATATCCCACGACAGCATATATCTATCTATCTTTTATGGTTGACTCACAATAATACGTGTAACTCCCCGATAGCTTAGCAGTACGAAGCTTTCTGATTATATTTGTCTACTCTTACGTTTATAAGTATAACACTTTCAGTCATTAAGAATGCTACCTAAAGTTACGATTCCACGCGGACGAAGTCGTGGGCACAGCTGTTCTAATACATAAATGTAATACTTTGAGAGGTAAGTACTTTTATTATTTATTTAGCAATATACATATAATCAAAATATTAAAATACACAATTAAAAGTTTGATTCGATGACTATCGTCACTTATACAAACACACCGATTACCAGTCAAATTTGGGTGATGCATAAAAAATGTAGATGTACAGAACCATTGGTGTAGATAACAATAAAGAAGCTTATAATAAAATAATATAAAAACCTTTCGTTATTTTGTTTGTTTGACTTGTAACTGGTTCCGTATAGTTATTGTAAGTAACTTGTTGATATCCGATATTTTCCGCAATATTTTGCAATAGTTTTGGTGAAAATATTAAGTACTAAATGAACTGCCGCAAAAACTTCAATTTTCATTGAAAATAATGAATATTTTATATAGACCTTTTCAAATTAAGTACATGAGTGGAAAAGGAATTCAAACCCTTTTTTGTTTCATTTAAAATAATTTCATAACATTTATGCGTGACCTATTCGTTTGCTTGCCAGTATTTATAATTCAAAATGGCCGCCGTTCCAGTGTAAAGGTTTCATTTGTATAAAATTGAAAAGTAAAAATGATAAAGGTGATGTAATGCATGGCATATTAAGGCATTATAAGGATTTTTCGAGTTACAAAAAAAATTGTGAACGTAAAATAAAATATTTCAAATAACAAAACTCCCACTCGGATTACGAAAGTCCTAAAAGGAAAGCAAAATTAACTATTCTCATTCTGTCATAAGTTTAGCACGTTTTTCTAATCTTGCTTCTTTCCGCAAGCAGCAAAATGAATTCGTTATACCTGTATTTAGACAACCGTTTGTTTTTTTTAATTCCAAATCTATATTATAAAATAATTTAAATATGGTCAGGTATTCCGTAGCCATTAAATGGAACTTTGCGAGTATAGGTTCATATGGTCCGAATTACACTATGTAACTTCCAAATGCATACTGAAAATGTTGAACGTCAATTTAAAAGTAATATCATTTGATTTCCACGGTTTGTTTTAATTTTAATAAAATAATATGAAACGAGCAGAAATAAAGCATTTTTAATATATTTAATCAAAATCTGACTTTGTTGTTTGGTAAAGAGTTTTAGTTTATTCGGATTTATTTAATAATGAATTGATGTACTAGGAAATTTAATGTACGATGAAATTAAAGTCAATATGTTACCAAAAATCTGTACAATACTCATCTCACAGTAACATCCCATTATTGTGACAGTGACAAATAAGTTGTTTGCTATTCTACAATCAATGTTTCTTTTTATTATTATTGACTATGTTACATAACCACGTTACATTACGATTGTTAAAAATAATAGAATTATTTTTAAATCAAACATTAAAATAAAAATTACCAGGTAATTATCCATAATTACTGTTTTCACTCATTTACCTTAACATATATTTTCCGTTTATAGCACAATGACCAACCTTCAGAGCAGTTCGTGGCTCTGTAAAGTTTACCGAAAACATTCGAAGAATCTTTACGTTTTTCATGTTCATGTTTTATGTTCATTTTTCATGAATTATTTTTAGGCTACGTTTCTTCCAAATAGTTGTTTTTTGTAATGTAATTGCTCGTACGCATCGACTAAACTTAAGTGATCTAGAAATGTTGAGTTCCAAAATCAATAGGTTCGTTATGCCATTCATAGATTAGAGCACTATCATAGTTCACTATCACCGTAGACACTCACAGGTTGGCTGGAAGAAATCTCTAATAGAGATAAGTCCACCTTGTGACACCACATGTTTTTTTTTATTACTCTGTTGTAACTAATTTATGGCAATAAAGTATAATTAGGTTAAACAATGTATTTTTATTTTATCTTTCGTGTTCAACATGTCCCCTCTGTTTCGCACACACACTCGCATTCTGTTTCTAAGTCCACTTTTAACACGATGTTGTTAAACTCTTCTTATTTGATCGCTGCATTAGAATCTTTCCTTTAAACACGTTACAGACTCAATTGGTGGTTTTCGTCGTATACTATGCTTTTCATGTGCCCCATAAGTTGGGGGCGGGTTCCAAGGGAAAAATTCTGTCAGAAATGGTGGGAACCACGACCCCCTAAGGGGTTCGCACGACTTTACCAGTAACCCTGTATAGTTTTCCTCATACGACCCCCATACTTCTCCAGACGACTAAAGTGTCGCCATCTCTGAGGTTCAAAGTCAAAGTCAAAATAATTTATTCAATTTAAACCTTTACAGGTACTTATTGACGTCACAAGAATAATAATATTAATAAAACTACAATAAATTTAAAATAGAAAAGACAATAAATTATTAACTAATTCCTTAATCGCACTTGTACATGCGTCCATCTTCTAAATCAAGTTTTAGAATATAGATACACAACATTAAAATTATAATTTCTATGAGCTATCCCACGAGGAGCAGGCAAGAGTCACATCCAAACTGATTTATCATTTAAATAATCTTTAACAGTGTAGTACCCCTTTTTAAGAAGACTATTTTTAATGCGGGTCTTAAACTTATTTATCGGTAATTCTATAATACTCTTTGGTAATTTGTTGTAGTATTGTATACTTTGCCCTACAAATGATGCAGTAATTTTTTGTAGCCTAGTTTGTGGTATAACAAGTTTGTCTTTGTTACGTGTGTTTAGCTTATGTATATCACTTCGTTTAGTATATGTATTGATATTATTATGAACATAGACAAGGCAATTAAAAATATATTGCGAGGCGGTAGTCAGTATACCAATATCTTTAAATCTCTCTCTAAGAGAAGTTCGAGAGCTTAATTTGTAAATAGCGCGGACAGCTCGTTTTTGTAAAATAAAAATAGTTTCTATGTCAGCTGCAGTGCCCCATAAGAGTATGCAATATGACATTAAATTGTGAAAATAACTGAAATAAACTGATCTTCGTTCGGGATTCGATTCGTTCGGGATTCGAGTCCCAGTGGGCACAGATATCAGACGTACTCCCGAACTGTGTTTCTTGTAATATTAATGTTTCTTTCTTCATAAAACCTCTTCGTCATAATTTGGAATTTTTAGTAGCACTTTACATATGTAAAATCTTGAGTCATTATTTTTGTATTGTTGAAATTAATTCTGACGTCGCGTGAAGGCACGCAGCGTTTTCTGTGGGTATTTCAATTATGAAATATAAATTATTAACTTCGCCCGTTCTTCAATAATACAGAGGGCCTTTGGGAGGATAACAGCTGTCATAGCTTATTTTTATATTTTAACAGGTGAATAAAGGTATCTTTTTTCCTTAACAGCGTCTACGGAATATATAATTGGTTAGAAAAGAATGTGATTTAAAAAGAGTAGGTATGTAATCACATCAACAAGTTTCATAACCGTCTTCGTGAAATTTTTGAAAACTTCTATTGTGTCGTATTAATCGTTTTATGTTCTAGAATTAAATAATTGATTGCATAATATTCCATAGTATTATATATGAATAATAATAAAATTTGATCTAAGGAGTAGTAGTATAAGTTCATTGAAATTTCTGTTTTTTGACGCTGATTCCTTTCTCTATTCGTATATTCAAGTATAATAGAAAACGACTATACTCGATTTTCAAAGCGTCGGTAAGTTCTTTGTCATGATAATATGACATCTGTCAGACCGCCATATTTATTATAAAGATCGAGAAAACTAACGATTATACGCTTTGCGACTTTTTGGCTAGGTTGTACAAATTTCATTATAAATAAATTTATTAAGCGCCATACCATGTGCGTTCTATCAACCGCTAAAGTTCTGAATCCTGATGAGTGACCATTAACATTCTGAAAATTATATATGTGACACTCAATTACCAGCGCTGTACTTATTTAGATTACGCAAAAAATCGTACACAAAAATATAGAACGCAAGTTTATAATATAAAATAAACGCATTCTCTAACTAGACACTCGACCAATAAATTTGCGCAGAGCCTATCAAATATAAATTATACGCCTTTCACTATACCTCGCCCGCCCAAGAAACGTGTTCAGCGCTCTCTATTGTCGGGTAGCGGTACTAAATTGCACATTTAAAAGTAAAACCACCTGATCACGTGCGCCGGCTAACGGCGAATAGCCTAAGTGCGTTCATTGACCCCCCAACTTGCGGACTGACGTTGTTGCGCAACGCTCAATAGCCCAAGTTTGACGTTACGGTGCTTTCGTACTGTCACGTACGAGATCGTGGCGCGAATTTTTAAAGATGGAACGATGTACGTTTTTATTTATTTTTTAATGCATGGGATATGGGTCATGGATTGTTATGGTAAGTTGTAGGTCGTGTCATGACATTAAAAACTATTTTGATCGTTTATGTGTGTAATAGGCATACGCTAGTGGTATATAACTATAATGGATCAGATAAGGAAATTAATACTAAATACTTAATGTGAACAAATGAAACAAATTGAATAAGCTATTTAAGTTGTTTAAAAAAAATATTATCAATAACCTAGTTATGTTTTCAATGTCAGATAAATTTTAATCGTGAGATAAATATGTCTGTCATAATTTTTTTTTTATGCAATACAGTTCATCTATCAAATCGCCATATTTCCTGTAGATAAAGTATTATTGACCATAGAAAAGATCAATGGACTGTGTGAATGTTGAAGAAGGGAGTGAGTGAGTGTCTGATAGAGGAAAGTGGAAATAGAAAAAGAAATATCATTTATTTGCCAGAATGTGGTATGTACAATAATGTCATCTTAGATAGTTATGTGTGTCACATATTCCGGTTACGTCGAAAGCATGCAAATATTTTATGTCATATAATAGGTAGTAAAAACGTTATATAATACAAATAAAATCAAAGTAAATACAAAACAAGATCAAATACAAACCTAATTAAATACAAAATCTATTATATTAAAATTATATGTTGGAATGACAATAATAATGTATTATTTTAGTAACAAATATTAATTCCATAATTAAATAGAGTCTCAAATTAAAATTTATCATTAAGATATTCGCTTACACAATAATACAGTTTTATAAATAATAATTCATTAATGGCCATTTTCACCAACCTTGTCTTAGCTTAGGCGACACCTAAGTGACATGCTGTCACTTTTTGTATTAACTGAAAAGAGTGAGACAGCATGTCTCTTAGGAGTCGCCTAAGCTAAGACAAAGTTGGTGAAAACGGCCATAAGTCTTTTCCTGAATATATTAATCGGCAATACCTTGAAAATGTCAGGTAATTTATTATGAATCTTGATAGCCATTATATATGTATTTTTTCCATAAATTTTAAGATAACTTGCAGGTTCGTACAGCTTGTGCGGATATCTCGTAGATCTTTTAACAACTTCTTTGTTTAATTGTACATATATGCAAGGCAACGGAAGAGGAAGACATATTACGACGACCAATTAAAATTGGAGACACGGCAAGAGAAAGAAGAAAGCTTTTTTATTGAATAAAACGATTTTGACGACCTCCATAGTCGAGTGGATAGTACACCGGTTCAGGTGAAGGGACCTCAGAGATGGCGACATCTCTGAGGTCCCGGGTTCGAGTCCCGGTGGGGGCAGATGCTTATGTGATGAATGCGAGCATTTGTACCTTAGTCATGGTTGTTGATATATATTTCTATAAAAATTATTTATATATGTATAATATATGTATGTCTATCCGTTACCCTAGATCCCATAGCACAAGCCTTACAGAGCTTAGTTTGGGCTAGGCTAATTGGTGTAAGTGTAACAAATATTTATTAAAAACAAAAAATCTACAAATCTCGTCGGCCGGTCGCTCCCGTAACATAATCCGTCCAAAATCTGGTCGTAACTCCGTATTCAAAGCAATTTAAAAATTATAGCTACCATAGCAAAAAATTTTTGAAAATCCAAAAGTTTTGAGATGAAGTGAAAATATCAAGTTTCGCTCCCCTTTTTCAACACTAGGATGCCTTAAATTGAGATCCATGGACCCCTTCATATCTACTTCTACACTAATATTATAAAGAGGAAAGATTTGTATTTTTATATGTAACGAATAAACTCAAATAATAATTCTCAAATAATAAAATTAATAATTCTTTTTTCATTAGAAGGCTACATTATTACTAAGTAACATAGGCTATATTTACTACTATTATCTATAAAATAAATAGGAACAAAAAACTGCCACTTTACTTTTTTTTTAATAAGGTCGTTTACACAGTCGTTTATACAGAATTATTGTACTGTGGTCTGTGAGATTTCACAAGAAACTTTACTCAAATTTTATATATCTTGCTCTATGGTTATGGTAATCTGTCTATCTGTAGATGAATAAACAAAAAAAAAACGTTTTTGACAAATTGCATTGCTTGTCATCATTAGTCTTAGAAACTTATTTGTCTCAAAATACGTAATATCCTTTCGATTGTCTATGGTCTTAAAATGGATTGGTAATAAATAGGCTAGGAATTATTATTTCATAAAACCAAAAATAATATAATGTCTTAAACAACCATGATTTGTACAGACAGGAAGAAACAAGCATTTCACCTGGTCAGCAAGTCGCAACGGCTGGGTCGACGAACTCGCAGTCAGTAAATTGTCGACATGGGACAATCATAAAACGTGGGATTACGCGGCTTATAATGAACCAACCGGACCATCTTTGCTGCTACCACAGAATATACAAATGAGAACCACTACTCACTTCTGGTCATGGAACTATCTGTCATACGATTTTTAACTCTTTAATTGGGTATTAAAACATACTCTCCCTCACACACTCAGTTATGCACTAGCTTAAAACATATACATAGAGTTTTGTCAATGATGATTTACTATAGATGACGTATTATCATACTACGCGACATAAAAACTGACCGACTGTACTTATTTTTTAACGTTTTACAATATAATTGAAAAAAGGTCATAGAATAAGCACAGGATCGAAAGAAATAGTGCTACGCTATCCAAACTTAGACTCGGACCAAGAAATAACTTCTTCACTCATTCGTAACTGTTATGCGATTAAATGAAATTATACGAATTACCCAAATTTGAACGTCACAGTTTTAATAACGTCGTTTGACAAAAGTCTCCTTATCACTGCGTAAGAATATCTGGCATATTAACCAAATATGCCAGCCTTAGCTGTCAAATTTTGTTCACTCTACTGTTCGAAAATCATCAAACAGCTCGGGGAGAGCCTTCTCGAAAAGAATAAACAATAAACTCGAAAGATCTAGATATAATTCGAAGGTTTTTTAGCGAATTATACAAGCAAACTGCAAAATATTTAAAAAGTCACTAAATAAAATTATTGAATCTTTACTAAGTTATATAGTTAAATTTCATGTACCCTTTTAAGCTGGCCTATTATGTAACTTTAATGACAACTGAAAATGATTATAACCATAAGTGATACAAAATACATTTCTGGCTGATATCGACATTTTGCCTTTTTTGCAACTTAACATCAAGCAATGAATTATCACTTATAATTACAATACATAATTACAAACTGACGACGATACGACTGATAATGACGACCTCCATAGTCGAGTGCATAGTACACCGGTTTCAAGGTGTCGCCATCTCTGAGGTCCCGGGTTCGAGTCCCGGTGGGGGCAGATGTTTGTGTGATGAATGCGAGCATTTGTACCTTAGTCATGGTTGTTGATATATATTTCTATAAAAATTATTTATATATGTATAATATATGTATGTCTATCCGTTACCCTAGATCCCATAGCACAAGCCTTACAGAGCTTAGTTTGGGCTAGGCTAATTGGTGTAAGTGTAACAAATATTTATTAAAAACAAAAAATCTACAAATCTCGTCGGCCGGTCGCTCCCGTAACTTAGTCCGTCCAAAATCTGGTCGTAACTCCGTATTCAAAGCAATTTAAAAATTATAACTACCATAGCTAAAAATTATGGAAAAACCAAAAGTTTTGAGATGAAGTGAAAATATCAAGTTTGACTCCCCTTTTTCTACACTAGGATGCCTTAAATTGAGATCCATGGACCCCTTCATATCGTCTACACTAATATTATGAAGAGGAAAGATTTGTATTTTTGTATGTAACGAATAAACTCAAATAATAATTCTCAAATAATAAAATTAATAATTCTTTTTTCATTAGAAGGCTACATTATTACTAAGTAACATAGGCTATTTTGACTACTATTATCTATAAAATAAATAGGAACAAAAAACTGCCACTTTACATTTTTTTTAAATAAGGTCGTTTACACAGTCGTTTATACAGAATTATTGTACTGTGATCTGTGGGATTTCACAAGAAACTTTACTCAAATCTTATATATCTTGCTCTATGGTTAGAAATCTGCCTATCTGTAGATGAATAAACAAAAAAAACGTTTTTGACAAATTGCATTGCTTGTCATCATTAGTCTTAGAAACTTATTTGTCTCAAAATACGTAATATCCTTTCGATTGTCTATGGTCTTAAAATGGATTGGTAATAAATAGGCTAGGAATTATTATTTCATAAAACCAAAAATAATATAATGTCTGAAACAACCATAATTTGTACAGACAGGAAGAAACAAGCATTTCACCTGGTCAGCAAGTCGCAACGGCTGGGTCGACGAACTCGCAGTCAGTAAATTGTCGACATGGGACAATCATAAAACGTGGGATTACGCGGCTTATAATGAACCAACCGGACCATCTTTGCTGCTACCACAGAATATACAAATGAGACCACTACTCACTTCTGGTCATGGAACTATCTGTCATACGATTTTTAACTCTTTAATTGGGTATTAAAACACACTCTCCCTCACACACTCAGTTATGCACTAGCTTAAAACATATACATAGAGTTTAGTCAATGATGATTTCCTATAGATGACGTATTATCATACTACGCGACATAAAAACTGACCGACTGTACTTATTTTTTAACGTTTTACAAGATAATTGAAAAAAGGTCATAGAATAAGCACAGAATCGAAAGAAATAGTGCTACGCTATCCAAACTTAGAATCGGACCAAGAAATAACGTCTTCACTCACTCGTAACTGTTATGTGATTAAATGAAATTATACGAATTACCCAAATTTGAACGTCACAGTTTTAATAACGTCGTTTGACAAAAGTCTCCTTATCACTGCGTATTGAATATCTGGCATATTAACCAAATATGCCAGCCTTAGCTGTCAAATTTTTTCACTACTGTTCGAAAATCATCAAACAGCTCGGGGAGAGCCTTCTCGAAAAGAATAAACAAAAACTCGAAAGATCTAGATATAATTCGAAGGTTTTTTAGCGAATTATACAAGCAAACTGCAAAATATTTAAAAAGTCACTAAATAAAATTATTGAATCTTTACTAAGTTATATAGTTAAATTTCATGTACCCTTTTAAGCTGGCCTATTATGTGACTTTAATGACAACTGAAAATGATTATAACCATAAGTGATACAAAATACATTTCTGGCTGACATCGACATTTTGCCTTTTTTGCAACTTAACATCAAGCAATGAATTATCACTTATAATTACAATACATAATTACAAACTGACGACGATACGACTGATAATGACGACCTCCATAGTCGAGTGGATAGTACACCGGTTTCAAGGTGTCGCCATCTCTGAGGTCCCGGGTTCGAGTCCCGATGGGGGCAGATGTTTGTGTGATGAATGCGAGCATTTGTACCTTAGTCATGGTTGTTGATATATATTTCTATAAAAATTATTTATATATGTATAATATATGTATGTCTATCCGTTACCCTAGATCCCATAGCACAAGCCTTACAGAGCTTAGTTTGGGCTAGGCTAATTGGTGTAAGTGTAACAAATATTTATTTATTTATTAAATATTATCACTTGTCATTTTAATTACCTACTCATTATGCATAAATGTATCATATAGGTAGACATCATAATCAAACCATCACCGTCTTCACACATTTTGTCGTAAAACTTTTTAATTTAGTATTCCCTTCATATCTCCCTGAAATTTGTATAAAATCTACAAAAAATACAATAACTACGAGGGTAAGAGTTAAGCCCTACCAAACATAGTTCATTGACTCCTCACACATCAGATTAAAGATAATATTAGTCTAGACTGCATAAAAAATACTGTTTGTAATGGCTGTACTTTATTATGTGTGATAATCTTTATAAAGGGGTAGGCGGGCGAGCCAAGAACCAAATATTTAAATTTTATTAAATGTTAGTTAAATAGCAAATATGTCTCATTGTATTAATTCTACAAATTCTCATAATTGTTTTTAGACATTTATTAAAACTTTACTAATTATTAACAGTATAATATCAAAGTAACGATAATATAAATTATGTAGTGCTTGTGTAAAATTGTTAACTATTTATCTACATCAATATTATCAAAAAAACAAGTAGCACACTCAACACTTAATTTCTTTGTGAGATATCCCAAATGCTTAGGGTAAATTTCCCAAAAACATTTTAAGACCATGTTATATGCAATGTTAAAGTAAACAAGGTACCTATTATAATAATTAAAAAGTCATGCAAAGCATTTCAGTTTTTGCGCCAGGGTGAGGCAAAGGAAACACAAGTTCACACAGCCTCGTCAACGACTGCCGTTAAGATGGCAAGACTGAATCTCCGAGGCAGAGACAACAAGCGACATGCCGGTCGCACGTCTCCGGATTGCGTCCACATAACGGCGCTCGCACAGTTACCCAGTATGTGGGTGAGGCCGGCACCGTTACCGCCACGTCACCGTAGTGAGAGGCGAGTGCATCGACATCGATGGATTGCAGGATTGGGGAAGGTTATGACGGTTTATATAATTGGTGGTTGATTAAGTAATAGGTCTAATTTATAAAATATGGTTAAATATAGCTACTTATATGACATATAATTATTTTGAGATTGAATCGTACAAAACATAGCGACATTTTTAATTTATATATCAGTCTAACCTAACCAAATTGAATTATGATTATTAAGAGACTACATGCGACAGATAACCTATATAGATGTCATGAACTAAGAAATATTATATAATTCCTGATATCAAAAGTTAGCAAGGGCAAATCTGTTTCTATCACGAATTATTTCGTCGATAAAGCTTTAAGAACTTTTAAACTACTGACAATTATAATAATATCGCGGCTTTCGGTGATTACCTATATTTACTTCAGGTTTTCTAAATTGCTAAAATCGGTTCAGTTTTTCATTACATATTTATACATGAGAATGCTAAATGTGATACTAACGAAGTTCTTTGTTTCACCACCCTTGTAATTTAAAAATTGTCTCGTACTTACTCTTTTGTTTTAATTCCGGCTGCTGAGACGTAACTCTGACTCTTTAAAATTAATTCCTTCGTGAAGATGCATAACGTGAGGCTTTAAGAGGAAGATGCAAGGATATAAAAAAGAATATCGAAGTAATAAAAAAAACTGATATATATCTTATGGTTGCTATTAGTCCATTAGGCTAGGTGCCTCAAAAAATAAGAACGTCATTATTGCTCATTAGCAGATTAGACGTAGCCGTGCCTTTAAGTTTCTTTACGAAGTTTTTTTGCTGCACCGGATAAATGTAGAGTTTGGAATTTGCGACCCGTTCAAGGTTGAATATCGAATAGCAAATTGGAGCCGGAATGGATGTTGCTATAGCGACGCTGCATACGCTGCAACGTCCGTGTAACGATAGAACGTTATACGGAGCCAAAATTTTTGTCAAATTTCAACAAACTTCTTACTCAACACTCGACGCCATCCGTAGTCGAGTGGTACTTTCTAATGATTTGTATACCGGTTTCAAGGTGTCGCCATCTCTGAGGTCCCGGTTTCGAGTCCCGGTGGGGGCAGATGTTTGCGTGATGAATGCGAGCATTTGTACCTTAGTCATTGTTGTTATTATATATTTCTACCAAATTTATTTATATATGTATAATATATGTATTTCTATCCGTTACCCTAGATCCCATAATACAAACCTTAGAGAGCTTACTTTGGGCTAGGCTAATTGATGTAGGTGTAAGAAATATTAATAACTAGGTTTATGCTATTAAAACACGGTGTACTATAATTACTTTTATTTGGAATTATCCACACTTATAATTCGTCACTTATATATTTAGGTTATCACAAGAGGCACCAAACAACGGAATGCCCACATGGTCGCCTGCATTTATCATTACACCTCGGTTACTCTCAAGTGATAGTCAGTTTAATACTTTCTAGTTTCTAAAACATTTACAGATATAGGACATAATTATCTATATTATCTTAAATTGTGATTAGTATTTTATTTTATGTAAATACATTATAAAGTACGATATTACAAATATCAGTGTAATTGAAACATTATGAGTAACTTCCTATAAAAACTAGATACTGATTTTATGGCTTGGCTACTAACACTTTCGAGCCACAACCAAACACTGATTGAGAACACTTTTACAGATTAGTTATATATTAAATAGTTGATTATCTACGCGTATAATTATACATATCTAGTAATATATATTTATTTATTAACTCAAAAATAAAATAGAGTTATCTTGTCGAATGCAAGGTCGCATCACTAGCCGAGTACCGTTGGCGACGTCACGATTACGTCGAAAGGGACTCCGGTAACTGTACAGGGCCTTGCGGCACGATCGCTGGACTGTCGCTCTCCACAAAAGGGCATATGCCTATTGCGAACCATCAAGTTTTTATGTGTACTCATTGAATCTTAAAAGTTATTAATACGACACTAGTTGAGATTAAATGTCTTTATTTGCAGATACAAAGAAATATTTTCGTGGCAAAATTAATTTATTTTACACGAACAATTCATATAACATATATTTATAACATTTATTTAACATTCATTTGACGACCTCCATAGTCGAGTGGATAGTACACCGGTTTCAAGGTGTCGCCATCTCTGAGATCCCGGGTTCGAATCCCGGTGGGAGCAATGTTTGTGTGATGAATGCGAGCATTTGTACCTTAGTCATGGTTGTTGATATATATTTCTATAAAAAAAAGTTACATGTGTAATATATATGTATGTCTATCCGTTACCCTAGATCCCATAGCACAGGCCTTACAGAGCTTAGTTTGCGCTAGGCTTATAAGTGTAAGTGTAACAAATATTTATTTATTACTAGCTTTCTGCCCGCGGCTTCGTCCGCGTGGCTTTCGGGATTAGGTCTATAGAGGGTTAAGGGTCACGACTACATATGCGCGGAAGTCGTTTTATGGTGCGAAGGTTTTATCGCATTTCCCGTGGGACTATTCGTTTTTCCGAGATAAAAAATACCGAATACCTCTATCTATTGATGAAAACCGCATGAAAATCTGTGCAATAGTTTTTGAGCGTAAGGCTTTATTGCGCATCCCGTGGGATCTGTCGATTTTTCCGGACTTTTGTCTTTACGTCTGCAAAACTTCAAAGCAATCGGTTCAGTAGTTATGGCGTGAAAGCGGAACAAACAAACAAACAAACTCACTTTCCGATTTATAATATTAGTAAGGATTTAAAGGTAGAAAACCTTTCAGAGACAATAATTACGACCTGTCAAAGTTTGACGGGAAAATGATCTAAATAGACAATCGCAAATTTGTCTATAAACAAAAAGTTCTTTCATTATGAAAATATAAATATTCAAATTCTTGTCAAAACTCAGCTACTAAAATTACGGCTGGGAGTTCATTCCAAAATCGGAGCGTGCGTGGGATTCCTCTGAAACCGCACTGTGCATGACCACATAGTTTAGCTTAACAAAGTAAAAGATGAACAATGTAATTGAATTTTCAATCGGATCGTATAAGTTGATACTTAATAACCGAATTGGTTATAGTCTCGTAGCATCAATGCCAATTCTTGAAGATACAGGTTCCCGCCAGAGCCGAAATTATTCTTGCATATTTAGGGTTAATACGACTTAATACGGTTTACGGCTTTAAATAAAATAAAAAGAAATCGTTCAATGACATTGCACAATTCCTCATTACTAAAAAGTATCCTGACTTTATTGATGGCGCTAGCTTAATATTTTTTTTAAGAAACTTCTTTTTTTTTTAAATTAAAAAATTAACAATACTCGTACATATTGTAAAATACGTACATATTGTAAATAGTGAGTCGTTTTAGATAGAATTTGTAAAAAAGAATATAAAAAAACTTTTTTTAAATATAATTTAGAAACTTTTGTGTGTGTAATTCATTAAAATTTTGAACAATGCAATTGAACTTTTAATACATATAGTGTAACATATATTTTTAGATAACGCTTGCTTAAAAGAGTTCTTCTGAAATCCACACTATTAATTTAAAATTAATTTTAATTTTAAAAATTTTAATATTGAATCTTTTAACTGTGGCATGCTTAAACATTCTAATGATCTGTTGTATTGTGCTTAAAAATTTTAATAATCTATTAATTTTAAAGATCTAATGTATTTATATTCTTATAGTCAAAGTTTAATATACCTTTTTTTTTTTTTTTTCTCCTGTGGAAAATGCATTAAATTGCATACCCCGGCTGTGGCGAGCCGGCGGTTATGTGGGGCTCTCCTCCCCAGAAGGGGGAGGCCTACCCACTAAAAACCTCAGGGATGGCCTTCCTCAGGCATGTAGGGAGCCCCCGGGAACACCAAGCCACTTCCGGGAACCCCCAGCCTCCGCTCCCCTTCCTAGAGGGGAGCCCTCCTCGGGGAGGCTACACTACCTCCCCGGTTTCCTCCACCGATGACGCCCCCCGGCCACGGAAGGGGCGCGGTCCATCCCGGTCGGCGCAGCGGTCGCGACTTCCTCGCGCCCGCCGGCGACCCGCGGCGGCGCCGCAGCTGTGCTACCGAGCCCGGCGCCGCCTTCTTCGAGCGGGATCGGCCATCTCCCGACCCCGCTCGGCGGCCTCCTTCTGGAGCATCACTGCTTCACAGAAGGAGGCCACAGCCCTCCAACCTCCCTCGTCCGCCAGCATTGCCGCAATCAATGCCGGCGGAGACAGATCTCGCCCGATCTCTGCGACCAAGACTCGGCGCTCGGACGCCCACGCGGGGCACTCCGCCAGAGTGTGCTGGGTTTAATATACCAAAAGTGTTCAGCACGCCTACGCCTGTTTCTTAACTCAAATGGCAAGTGAAAATGATAATCGCGGTAAGTGACTTAAAATTCATTGCTAGAATTTAAAGTTTTATCGCAATCATTTTCCTTTACCGGTTGTGTTACGTAATTGGTTGATATTACTAGACTATAGTCTGCCTATAGGCAGTATAGGTAGGCTACAAAATTGTTTAATATTTAATATCACTCAGCAACATGAAGGCAATTAAAGTTATAACAAGATCAGCGTTTACTGAAATAAAATATCAAACTAAGTTCTTTTTTTATTATACATTACTTAATACAATGTTGCAGTTGGTACTGCCGACTACTGTTACTGGCTCAGCAGACAAAAGAAACAAGCAATAAAGAGTTAATGAGCAAGTGAACAACTAAGCTTGTTTTTTTAAACACTTGTGTTGCCAACGCTGAAACTGTGATCGACTGCGTTCGACTTCGTGATATAACTGTAAATGAAATTGCTCGGCCACATCTCTGAGGTAAACGTTAAATTACTTGATTACAACTTGAAATCTCTACGTAAGGAGTATGTAAATTGAAGTACCAACTTAGCGGCCCCTGTAACAAAGTTGGGAATTCTATTACCGGCAATATTTTTCTAGGCCAGTAATACTTAGGTTTAGTATTCTAGAAGCTTTGAAAAGGATTATAATAAACTAGCTTTCTGCCCGCGGCTTCGCCCGCGTGGATTTCGGGATTGGGTGTATAGAGGGTTAAGGGTCATAGCTTTTGCCCACGGCTACATATACGCGGAAGTCGGTTTATGGTGCGAAGATTTTATCGCGCTTCCCGTGGGACTATCCGTTTCCGAGATAAAAAATGCCGCAGAACTCCTCAAGAATCACTCTATCTATTGATGAAAACCGCATAAAAATCTGTGCAGTAGTTTTGAGCGAAGCCTTTATTGCGCATCCCGTGGGATCTGTCGATTTTTCGGGATAAAAAGTAGCCTATGTTACTCGGGGAGAATGTAGCTTTCCAAAGGTGAAAGAATTTTTGAAATCGGTCCAGTAGTTTAAGCGTGAAGAGGTTAACAAACAAACAAACAAATAAACAAACAAACACACTTTCGCATTTATAATATTAGTTGGGAAGCTCTACAAGTAGTAGAAGTTCACAAACCAACAAGTTAAACTTTATATGTTGAACTTGACATATTGACTTTTAAGGTGCTTGTAATAGCGAAGGTTTTCGAAATGCAAACGCAACGATTGATGCGTTGCTAACTACACTTAGATTTCATACTAACTGAACTGAAATGTATAATGTGATATGAAATTTATCTAATCTTATAATTGACGCCTGAATCTATCTGCTTCTAATTGATCTCTCTTACTACTGTTTATGTTATATACCAACCAGAGTAAAATTTGGTGTGCCATTTGCGATTTAGCATAGTAATAGCGCGAGATTGAACACGTGGTTAGCGCAACTCCATCTTTTTCTATCCCGTAGTTTTTGTATGACCTGTGACATAACTATCATTTTCATCATGTCATGTCAGTTTAATACAAAAGAATAGTACAATTACTTTCCGCTAGGGGCGCTGTGCAAAGTTTTCATACAAAAATTTACGCTATCGATAGCGTTTGAAAACGAATGTAAACTCATGGTAGGTACCCTGTATCAGTCACTAATAATTTCGTGAAACATTTAGGTCTGTATTACAGAATGAAACTTAGATTTCTTTCTGAGTACAGTTAGAAAGGTATGGCGCTATGTGGGCTCAATAGCGTCATCCCTTTCTAACTGTACTCATGCAGAGATTTGAGTTTGATTTTAAAGTACGATTCCATAAGTGCACGTTTGTTTTTTATTTATATATTTTTCACATGTAATGTGTATTTAAGCGTATATACGACTATGATTGCACTATTTATTGTCTTAATTTATGTATTACATTGTAAATGTAAATTTAACAAAGTGAGATAAAAAATATACCTTCAGAGTTTCTTGCCTATTCTTCTCGAGAATGCTCTCCCAATTTCCGTACAGATGTAGACCTCATTCTTCTTTTTCCTTAATCATATGCACGTAGAAGAATTTTCTTCGAGTAGATAAATTACGATACGATATTAAAATACACGCTTACATACAAGCTTATATACTTATACATGTGTTTTAACACCAATAGATGTCTTTACTTACGTTGAATAAAAATATTTTGATTTATATTTTTTAAGTGAGACCTTGATGGTCATACCGACGTTATATTGTATTTTTGTGCTGCAACCTTAAACTAAATACTAGGAAAGTTGAGAAGAAAAGCGAAATATATACAATAACATTAGGTTCACACTTTGCAGATTATAAGATATAACATAAAAATATATATAGATAAATCCATGACAACTTAGAGTAGCCGAAAACATTATTAAAACCTATGTGAAAATAGTAAGATATAGATACCTTTATACATATAGGCAAATCTAAAACCAGTAACAAAAAAGCCGCGGTCGTGTGTGGTATGGTTATTTACTATTTATAAAAGAAAACATATACAACAACGCTCATCAATATTTCAATAATCGCTCATACAAATGTAAATAAATGGAACGGGAGAGTGATAAATATTCCTTTGCTTTAGAATGTATGAAATTTAAATTTGCCGTTTGACAGTTTGACTAAAAGCATGTACACGAACGCGCGTTTCCGTCAACACAGAAGTGCAATGACCTCTGCGTAATACTGCTAACACAATTTCCGAAGATGATGTAGAGTTAACCGTTTTGGCGGTAAAATAGACATACTAGTTATTGGAACTTGAATCAAGATGGGGATATACTCATGTTCCTGTAAGTGTTGCATATTATTTCATAACTTATTAAACCATTTTACTAACCAAATTAATACCTTGAATAAATATGTAGTGACAGCTAGGAATTGTTTTGTGTAGTTGGCTATTATAATGAAAGGTCGTTGGATCCATCAATCTCAAAAATATTGAATCAGGTTGTATGTACGTTAACCTATATATAAGATGATCTTTTTTTAATAAGTAATTATAAAAAATTGGTTTTGCCATACACAAGAAATATCTAAAAAAATTGTAATGAACACCAGCTTCGTTATACATATTCTGTAACATTGTTAAATATGTTCTGTGGTAATATAATAATAATACAATTCAATCTTATATTAAAAAGAAAATTTTATTTACATAATTAATATAGGTATGTATTAAACGGAATCAATCTTTTTTCCCGCGAAGTTAATACTTACCTTACTCCAAATGTATTTTACTTTAGAAATACTGACATATTTAATTAGGACAAAATATAGTCAGAACAAACAACGCGGTAAGGTCACGCAAATAACATACCTCTTATTGTACTCGGCATTTTGAAGGCAAATCCTTAAGAACGACACAACGTAAAATCCTTCAGTGTCACTTTTATCAGCACACAAATTATCCAATCTCAGACATTATCACTGGCAGCACAGTTTACACAAATTACCACTATAACGTCCAAAATTAAAGTCTATCGAAGTCCAGAAAACCTTCGCTGACAGAGAACAATATGAATGTTAAAATCTTTTATTTATGGATGATAAGCAATGTCTGTATGGAGCTAGTTCCCTTTACGTTCCAGAAAATGGGAGTTTCAAAAAAGAGCTAATCGCTGATGACAAATCCCGCGCGCAACTGTCAGATTTCCCGCGCTTGCTGCGCGAACGTCTTGATGACGTGCAGCTATGGGGGCTTGTGCTTTTTTCGTGGCGGTGCGCGGCCGCAGCGGCGGCTAACTGTATTTTTTTTCGTGATGCGAACTGGTAACGGTGTTAAGGCCGGTTCCACTTGACTCTTCAGCTCCGGCAGATGATTGCGTGGATAATGTGCTGGCTGGGGACTTGATTTTGCAAGCTATGGTTTATAACATTGTTTCCACGAAAACGCGCAAACCGAAGGCTTTACCTCTGGAACCTCCAGAATATAACGCACGATTATGTGCCGAAATGTAAGCTGAAATTTGAAATCAAGATTGAATTACTTAAATAATTAGAAACATTTTATTTTTGTGTAATATCTCGACCACATTTAGCCCTATAAAAGGTAATCCCTTCTCAATAATCCAAATTGAATATATTTTATAACAAAAAATATTTTTTTTAATCACAAATCGGTAAATATTATGGAATATTCTATCAATCCGATATCTCTCTGACGCTGACGAGGTTGACGAACTTCCAATATGTCCCCACATAAAATACTATCATTTTGTAAAGAATTTTGCTCGTGACGAAAAGTCACACACTGCAATCGCATGTCCATTTGCTTTATTTCTACTATACTAGTCCTACAGACGTTGTACACGTACTTGCTTATTAAATCCAAAAATTAAAAGAGAAACATTTTCTTTTGAACGGAATTGAAAATATCGATCTCGTATCCACTTGGGCATAAACTAAAAAAAATATTAAAATCTGTCGTGTAATAGTTCAGTAAAGTTAGAATGTACAGGTGGATCCGTATATTGGTACATACTAGTCTTGCATTGTCAATAGAATGATAATCAAGTTTAAAAAGTTCGTGAAGGAATTATTTATATTTTATATTAATTAATCTAAGTATTTCATATAAAATACCAGTGTGCTTTTTGAAAAAAAATTGACGGTTAAAAGAGGATAGACATGCAACGCTCTTGCGGTGAAAGAAATCTAGTCCCTAATTGCTTTGTGTGCTATCTACCAACTGGAACTCGGCGTATTTGACTACCCAATGACGAAACTTGCTAAGCTGGCTGCAAATTAAAGCAAAGGGCAGAACGATAACGACAAGATAGACATAATATAAGAAGGCAAATATATAATCTTGGGAATAGTAAATGAATACTTCTTACTAAAGTGACGTCAGTTATCTTACTCAACAGAAACTAATTACCCTTGACGAGGTAGACATATTTCCCTCATGGCCGGCTCCACTTTGGCTTCCCGCGCCTCTTCAAGCACTTTTGGGCCTCGTTTATGGGTTTGCGTTGCATCGCCCCTCTCCTGAAGGGCGGTCGTCATCACGATTTGCCTATATAGTTCTTAGAACTTAGGCACAGGCTGAGTTTAGTCAGTAGGTCACGTGGTTAGACCGCTCTGGCCGGGGGGGTATCCTGGGCAGGTTTCGTGCTCCTTGTGAATTCTCAGCCTTGCTCCGTTGAGGAAAAAAAGGGAGACATATAGTGCACAAAGCTTGTACTCAGAACTGTCTTATTCCACCACTTGCATTATAGCCTATGGTTGACCGCGGGTCGCCGGCCCGGGGGAGGTAGCGAGCCTACCCCGAGGAGGGCTCCCCTGTATCGGCGGGGGAGCGAAGGCTGGGGGTTCCTGGAAGTGGCTTGATGTTCCCGGGGGCTCCCTACATGCCTGAGGAAGGCCATCCCTGAGGTTTTTAGTGGGTAGGCCTCCCCCTTCTGGGGAGGAGAGCCCCACATAACCGCCGGCCCGCCACAGCCGGGGTATGCAATTTAATGCATTTTCCTCAGGGGGAAAAAAAAAGCCTATGGTTGAACAATCAGGAGCTTACTGACAGTTTTGATATTTAAGCGTTTTTACAAATGTCGAAGATCTGACCCTAGTATCAGTATACTGCCCCCTACTTTTTCAAGAATTTATCAAAAATTTCGAAACTTTATAATACATTGTATATAAAAAATAATTATTATTTCTTACACTTACACCAATCAATTTGGCCCAAAGTAAGCTTGGGTTATAAGTAGCTATAAGGATGTAGAGTAACGGATAGACATACATATATTTGAACAAATAACTAAGGTACAAAATGTATATTCATCGCACACACATCTGCCCCCACCGGCATTCTAACCTCAATAAAATCCACTATATCATAATTCATTTTTACAGTATTCACTTTCCTTATATCGGGAAGTAAAAAGGTAAATAGAAAAGAAAACGGGAAAGTTTTTGCATAATGCTATATCATACAAGCTGTCTTTAAAGTATGGCTATGTTCAGCTTTGCAATGAGTGTGTTTGTGGAAGGCGCACGAACGGAAGGTTCGACGCCTAGCCGACTAACGACACCGGCGACCGTTCCGGTGTCGTTATGGTCGAAGCAAAGGGAGTCGACGCAGCTTGAGCGCGCCGTCTAATGGCTCGAACGCTCAAGATCGCCGTGTAGTGGAGGGTGAGAATCTACCCGGTACATGACGGTACCGGGTATATGTTTGACGTAGGCGTGGCCCGGGTCTTCGCGCTCGCCGACGAGCGCGGTGAGTGAGAGAGAGACGTGGGTGTGTGGCGTGGGGGACGACGCGGTTGGTGGCCGGCGGGAGGGATTGGTTTGCGCGTGTGATGGGTCGGGCGGGTCGGACAAGATGTTTTTGGGGCGGCGGGCTTTAACCGAGGCGCTATCTGACGGGGTGTAATCTATCATTTTGCGAATGATAGTATTGGGGTGGGTGCGAGCGTTAGAGAAGTAGCGAGTGGCTAAATCTTTTATATGGGACTCAATCGACTGAAGGTCTAGGTCAGTGTAAGTCTATGCTGCGTGAGTACCAGAGCGCGTCGAATGAATTTATTTTGAACTACCTGTAGTTTGTGCAACCGGCACTTAGGGACGTGTTTTTTTCTTTCGTGGGGAAATGCTCCTTATGCACCTTGTCCTGTAGTGTCCTCTAAGCCCATATCCAGGCGCATGGCGGAGTGCGCTTTCGCGATTCTACCACCACACGCCCACTGGCTAGCTCGACCTTAGTCGGTCGAGCCATCGCCAAGGGGGGATAGTCCGAGAACACTAGGACAATCCCCAGGTAGAGAGGCACTTCAACGGCGTGCGCGGTTAGCCAGTCGCGCACGCTGCCTTCACGGCAGGGTCATTAGACGAACGCTTGCTCGCCTTCATCTGCCAGATGATTGCATACCTAAAAATATGGGTGCACCAAAAAAATTCCGTTAATGACAACTGTTTGAACCGTGTTTGACCAATAAAACTCAATAACACCAATTTCTTCTGCTAAGATAATCTTGCTGGAGTTTATGTATAACGTGACTTACGCAGTCAAAAGCTTTGGATTACCCTTCCAAATAAGAAAAATGTGTTTGATTGGTGCAAGTCTAAAATCAGTATTGCATCGATCATTAATAAAGGAAAATCTATTTACGAGTCGAATCTTATTAAATACTACCAACCCGCCCCGGCTTCGCACGGGTGCAATGCAGATACTAAATACACTACAGAAAAACTGTGAACATTATATATAATCTATTGCAATGTAAGCGCAAAAAGCGTGCTTATTTTCAACATCACATTACAACCCTCTAAATTTAACAGTGTTTCTCTACTACTAGCTACAATAATTAGACATATGGTCTCGCGAAGATTTTTATAGATATTGATATATTCTATAATATTGTCGAACATTTTTTTGTCCTATCATTAATACTCTTCGCAGCGTATGCGATGAAAGACATTTTATGGCAAATTTTTTTATACCTTCGCTGGTTTTAATAAGAATTTCTAAAGATTTCTAGTACTAAATATAGCCATAGCCAATAGTTACTCAGTGACAATGTAGCTTTCTAATGAAAAAAGAATTATTAAAATTGGTTCAGTACTTTTTAAGTTTATTCGTTACATACATAAATACAAATCTTTCCTCTTTATAATTGACGACCTCCATAGTCGAGTGGATAGTACACCGGTTTCAAGGTGTCGCCATCTCTGAGGTCCCGGGTTCGAATCCAGGTGGGGGCAGATGTTTGTGTGATGAATGCCAGCATTTGTACCTTAGTCATGGTTGTTGATATATATTTCAATAAAAATTATTTATATATGTATAATGTATGTATGTCTATCCGCTACCCTAGATCCCATAGCACAAGCCTTACAGAGCTTACCTTGGGCTAGGCTAATTGGTGTAAGTGTAACAAATATTTATTATTATTATTATATAATTATCAATGAGACGTTCAATTGCCGACATTGTAATGTTGATGAAAATTGTGAGGGGAACCATTGATTGTCCTGAACTGCTAGGCAACATCTGTATTAGGGTACCTGCACGTGTGCCTCGTAACAAAGTTCACATGACTCTCGGTGTTCCTCTCTCTCGCACCAACTTCAGACAGAAAAGTTTTAGGATTAGCGCCAGTAAGTTGTTTAATAGTCTCAATGTAGATGTGGACATATTTCATGATGGTATCCATAGCATCAAAAATGTTCTGGTGGATTTTTTTCTGAAGGAGGTAATCTAACGCATTTTTGTTTTAGATTCTGTTTTAATTATTATATTTCTTTTTTTTTTTTGTTCAATTTTGTACTCTGTTAAAATATTGTTTTTATACTGTTTTATTGGTGACTGACAGCTGTGTAGTGCAGTGTGCTGATTAACTTGTAGCTATTTGTGATAGCTTTTAATTGGCATATAGTAGTTATTATAGTTGTTATCATTGCTGTTAGCTATCCTAATATAATAAAATAAAAAATAATATTAGTGCAGATATAGATGAAATAAAATCTGATAAGTAATCCCAAATAAGAATTTCATTAATTCTATTTAATGCTTAATGTACATTTTATTTGTGATTTATAGTCTAAAACTAAAGCTGAATTTATGCCAGAGCCGCTTAATCATTTCTAAGATGTAGATTGATAGATAGTACTTTTTGATAGTACTATTTAATTATTTATACACACAATACATGCACATGTATATACATAATTAGTCTTATTGTCAAAAACATTATTATTTTTATGCACTCTAAACATTACTAGATACCGTCGAGTGCACGTTACAGGGCTAAAATATTGTGCGTTAGGGTTTTAGAAGGGATAATACATGTTTGAGTCTGCGTTCCCTGTACCGCATCGGTGGTGGGAGCGTATATGCCGTTGCCTTGAATAACTGCTCGGAGCAATATTGAAAGTGTAGTTGAATTGAAACGTTGCTCTTACGGCCAATATTATTTTGCAAACGCGCGACCACAGTTCATATACCTCACCTTCCAAGCCGGTTACAGCTATCGAATAGTTTTATATACTTTATTAAAAGTTCGTGAAAAACAATGAAAAACAAATTATTCAAATTCAAAATATGCCGATGTTAAATTGTAAAAATACTCTGTCGACGAGTATAAAACGTATAAATTAGAGTGTTTCTTTAGATATATTATGAACTTTAAATTCGTATCATCAATAAGTCAAAGTTGGAGCGTGCGTGTTTGTAAAGAGCTTCTCACCACTACTTACTCACCACTGGGTAAAAGAAGTTGGCGAAATGACGCCAAACAATTCTTCAAACATTCTCCGAAAAATACTTTATATAAAACCAATAAACAGACTACTTTTGATGACATTTAAAGTTTTTCAAAGTTTCTGTGACCTTGGAAAGAACCAGAAACTGCCCGTAGAAGACTAAAAAGCTCAGCGCAAGACAAATGCACTGCATAATTAAATCCTCCGTTAAGATTACGGATACATGTTGAAATATGGGGGCTTAAGTTATAAGGGATTCGCTAAAGGCAGGTTTTAACTGTTTAAAGCATTGACCCTATTATCATTTACCCAATCTTAAACCTCTTGCAGGATCAACGTTTTGCGCCATCTCTTTAAGCCCTTCTATCATCAATATACCCAAAGAACGGGTTTCAGCAAATTTTTACATACATAATCATTCACGATTAGATATTTTATCTTTGTTTTAGATTCAGATCTGAACCCATATTAGATTCAGATTTGTTGAGTCGTGTGAAGTCATTAAATATTTTATTAGAAATTTACAACTGCTGTGTATACCGGTGAAAAAAAAAATGCAAACGTAAATGAATACATTTTGAATTTCGAATGACAGCAATTGAATTCTCGCGCAAACATAATATGCTGTGGGTCGATGAACTCAACGGTACTCCGTAACCTGACCAAACTAGACAGGTTACGTTGTTGTGACGTCATCCTGTTTCGTATAATCTGAACGAGATGGCGCTGTAGTTAGCTTGTAACATTGAAGATGAAATAAAAAGGTGACATTGTTATTGACAATTTTTTTTAATATCACTTGGAATTTACAATATTTATCATAAGTGAAATGCAATGATATTAAATTAGAGGATGCTGATTGGGAAAATAATATTACTTACTATTTTTAAATGATTCAGTTTTTCGATTTAAAGTTTTAATAAACATAAAGATTCTTTAGATTACTTACCCCAATTTAATAAATGTTAATTGATGGCCTGACTACCTTTTTTGCTCTAGAGTTATTCATTCATTCAGCACTCTGTACAATCTTTGACATACTTATTAGCACAACACATAATGACATCTAGTGTCGAGAAGCTGAAATTAGTTGTAAAGGTTATTAACGTTCTGTTTGTAAAGTTTCCTAAAACTTATTCTAGATGTCACTACTAGGGCTTCTTCTTGTTTTTCAGCTATATACAACTTAACATGCAATTAATCCATGATAAATGCCACTAAAGCAATGCAATGCAATTAATCAAATTAAATCATGATTCTAAGTCAACGGAAGTACCTATCCTATAGGTTTACCTTGCAAGTACCTTAAAAATAAAAATTATCAAATTACACAATTTTTTCTTTACTTGTGCCAGGTACGTGACATTCATTTATGTCAATTTTATAGTCATTAGGAAGTATTCCATAAGTTTCATTTTTTGATATGCGGCATAAACGGAGCATAAAGGCCGTATCTTTTGATTGCATCGACTTAGCAAGGGATTACAGACCTGAGTATTTGGCATTAATTTTATAACCTCCAGACGTACTTAAGAAAAAGGATATTGACTGTTGGTCAGACATACGGACGACGAAGTGACCCTATACTTAAGGGTTCCATCCTTTAGTTCATAGTACGGCACCCTAAAAACAATAAAAATTAGGCGTCATTTTGACAAAGCCGACACGACCTTGGAATTTAAGTACGCCGCAGAACCTACCTTTTGCACGAATGACTCGCTTACACGACCCCACTACAAAGAATAAGAACTGGTGCTCCTTTCCAGCACCGTTCTCGGGATACAGCTCACTCGTTGGATTTTCAGAAAGACCTTATTGCGCGGTATGCTCTCGTTTCGTCTCCGCGAATTTAATTCCCGGAAGTGCACAGAGGAAAGGCGAAATAGGGTGAAGAGCCCTATTTCGCCTTTCCTCCATGGAATGAACACTCACCGTGTATTCTTTTTTAAAATCGATTGACCTCATTTCGAGTCGGTATTTGATCACTTACGTATATGCATAATTTAAGTACGCCATCAGAAGGAGACAAGAGGTTGAAACTACAAATATAAACTCGACCCTCTTGACTCCCTGTACATTCTGTGTCGTTCGCGATACCAATATCCTCAACAGTCATTGAGCTAGCGGATAAACTTTCTTTCTATCTGCGTTCTCAATGGGTTTTTTTATAGTTGACTTTTCGGATAGATATCTCAGACCTCATCACGCCCTCATAGAACTACATAATCAGCTAACGCAGGATGTGCGCCGTCAAATCCTCAATTGATCAGCAGTATTCAGCATCGCCATGATTAGATCCCCTCATGATAGATAAAGGCAGGCATCACTTTGGCTTCCCGCGCCTCTTCAAGAGCATATGACCCCCTTTATGTGCCAACGTTGCATTGCTCCCTGCTCCACGTAAATGCAGACTCACAGTGAGAAACTAAACTTTCAATTTCGAGGTTGCTGAACTTTCAGACTACAGCGACTAAAAGCACAACTTCTATTGACTTATCTATAGCTCGTCTACACTGTCTCGTGTTCGGCTTTGGTTGCAGCAATCAAAAGTCTATAGCAGAGGTTCCCAAAACTTTTTTGAATCATAGACGCTTTGTAATGTTTTTCGGTTTTGGATAAACCCCCCACTTACCCTGATATTGACAGCCTACATCCTACACCTTACAAAATTTTATAAACATATATAATATATTTATTAAGTCATAGGTATATTTTATAAATAATGTTTAAGTCTAAATTGTTTAAAATGTTTAAATCTAAATTATCGTGGATCCCCGTTTTCCCTTCATGGACCCCAAATTGTTCTTTCGCTGACGTAGACCCCTTGCAGGTTATCATAGACCCCTAGGGTCGATATAGAATACTTTGCGAATCACTGGTCTATAGTGTTCTTTCCTATATTATATATAAAACATAAATTATATATAAAATATATATGAAACCCGAGGAAGGACACAGGGTAATTTTACCAAGGAAAAATATCTCATTCATAAGGGAAACTCAAATATAACGCGGGCGATACAATATAACTGAATTCATTCAGAGTCATTGCGTTTGGAATACTTATTATGAAGTTCAACAAAACGCGTCGCTATCGCCTGATTTGACATTTGCGCATCAACCATCGTCGGCTGCCTTGCAAGTCGTACGAGTGAAATAAAACGAGCAATGTGCAACTGAATAGCAACATGATCCTGACTCCCTTAATAATCCTTTGGGCAAGCTTCACTCGCTGAGAAGAATCCCGGGCGACAAATACCAGAGACCCGATTTCGCCATTAAGGCGGGCATAACTTACGAGAATAATAAAATTAAGATGTCGGTGAAAATAATACTTTATTTAAGAAACAAAAAGTAGCTTTTTTCTATATCATCTGATGTGAACCAATCTTTACCTATATTATAAATGCGAAAGTAGCTGTGTCTGTCTGGCTACGAAATAGATTTATATGAACTAGCTTTCTGCCCGCGGCTTCGCCCGCGTGGATTTCGGGATTGGGTGTATAGAGGGTTAAGGGTCATAGCTTTTGCCCACGGCTACATATACGCGGAAGTCGGTTTATGGTGCGAAGATTTTATCGCGCTTCCCGTGGGACTATCCGTTTTTTCCGAGATAAAAAAATGCCGCAAAACTCCTCAAGAATCACTCTATCTATTGATGAAAACCGCATAAAAATCTGTGCAGTAGTTTTTGAGCGAAGCCTTTATTGCGCATCCCGTGGGATCTGTCGATTTTTCCGGGATAAAAAGTAGCCTATGTTACTCGGGGAGAATGTAGCTTTCCAAAGGTGAAAGAATTTTTGAAATCGGTCCAGTAGTTTAAGCGTGAAGAGGTAACAAACAACAAACAAACAAATAAACAAACAAACAAACAAACACACTTTCGCATTTATAATATTAGTTGGGATTAGTTGGGATGGATTTAGTACACAGGTAGCCTAACGCCTGAGAAAGGACGTAGACGATATATTATGCAAAAAAAGAGCTGTATGACATTAAAGTAGAATAAAAATTTGTAGGACTTATTTTTAGGCTTTTGATTAGATATAAATAAATACGATATTCAAAGTACCTATATGAAATTATAATTAAAGACGTAGGGAAATTTTCAATACGATATATTATCTGAGGGAAGATCTGATAAAACAATATTTTTTACCGTGCAAAAATATATCATTCCTTTTGGAAAATCCGATAAAAGCGGACGAAGCTGCAGGCGGGAAACTAGTGTCTATACATAGCTATGTTCCAGTAATCATACAGATTTTTATAATACTAGCAAGCATTAATGCTACTCCTATCGAATAGCTATAATACCCCTACGCTTCGAGACATACATACAATATATGCAATCTATCATAATGGAAACAAAATGTAGACGTAGCCGTAAACAAATAAAATGCTTTGAGCACCTCCTAAAAGATGAACTGGGCGTGTGTTGATGTCCCTCTCTCCTATATCGGTATTCTGTTTGCCTCTCACTCTCACATCTCACTGCCCCGCAGACGTGTGACATCCCCGCAGGTTTAACAGTGCGGTTCAGGGCTGTAACCATTTCAAATTATTTCCTTTAGCCAATTTAGTTAGATAAATGTTTTTATACCTGGTATTTATTTCTATTTAAATATTTATGTTTGTTATGAGAATATATTCATCATGATTGTGTTATCTTTTTGCATCCACCTTTCCACTATAATATTTCTATAGGTTCCTGTAAAACTACGATTTATAACCACCAACTATAAAGATCGCATTTTTGCATTAATCATATACCACTGAGAGGCACGAGCCTTTTTTTTGTGCCGCTGAGGAAAATGCCCCGGCTGCAGAGAGCTGGCGGTTATGTGAGGCTCTCCTCCCCAAAAGGGGGAGGCCTACCCACTAAAAACCTTAACGATGGCCGGCCTCAGACTTTGTAGGGGCCTTCAGGATCGAGTACCGCATCTGAGAACCCCCGGCCTTCCCTCGCCTGGGTGCGCTAGGGGAGCCCTTTTCTCCTACGACGTCTCCCACCGGCCATTCGGGGGTGAGGTCCATCGCCTCCACAGGCACGACCCGCGGCGGTGCCTCAGGGGCGAAGGAGGCGACTTCGAGCAGGATCGACCATCTCCCGATCCCACTCGGCGGCCTCCTTCTGGAGCATCACCGTTTCAAGAGAGAGGCACGAGCCTACCCTAACTATTTTGAGCCGTTAGGCCTTAGTCAACCACGCCGATCCAATCCGGACTGGTCGACTATATACATCGTTGAATTTTTTGAAGTCTATCCAGGTTGCCTCACGACGTTTTCCTTCACCGTAGGAGCGTTAGATAAATGTACATATGACCTACCAACGCATCATTTCTAGTCATATTCCAGCGATTCTTAATCTTGCATGCAACATGCTTTGACTACTTTCGGCTACGAAGCCTTATTTCTTCTACTTCATTTACAACCTACTATTATAGTCTTTTTTCCGACTCAGATTTTAGCTCTCCAAAGATTTGTTAAATTTGGTCAAGTAAATCTAAATACTTTTACATGAAACCGGAGACATTTTTGTTTTTCAGATATAATAATAATAATAATACTCTTAATTCAGACAAAGTCCATACATTTTATGTGTTAGTAACAATTTAAATACTTATAAAACTATTTGTTAGTAAAACCTATCAGCAAACCTACCCAATGCTTTTGCATAGGGCAGTCAAACCTATCAGCAATAACATTTAGAATGCTATTGGAACTACTACGTAGCCTTAGCAGCAATGATGTCGCTTTTTGTGAAGCCATCCTCAAGAAAACATCCTCAAGAATATGAGTTATTCTTTAAAGAAGACTGCTAAATAGATCCGTAAAAGATCCGCCAAAAAGTAACGGGTACGGACCCGGATACCCGGATATCAGCGGATACGGATATCCGGCGCATCACTAGTACTAACCACTCTAGAGGTCATGTCGGTATAGAATCCTATAGAATCTCAGTTCCGTTATTAAAATTAAATATAAGCGACCTTTTAGTGCGAGGATGTTCGTTGCCAACCCTGCCGGCCGCCGCCCCACCAGTATAAAATCAATATTTATGGAGAGCGAATATATATTTCACCTCTGCCACAGTCGTATCTCCGTCACTATCGATTATCTGCTGTTACATTGCTGTTTAACAACGACTTAATCGCCAACTAGAGAGACAGTGAGCCAGCCCTATAATATGGGTCAACTAGGCCGGCGAGGTGGACTTATTACACTGATGTCTTATTATATCAATATTTCGTATTAAATTATAATTTTTCGTTGTAATTGTCAAAAATGTAGGGTGCACGGGATTTAGGACTTTTGGTCATGCCACGATACATAATGGGTTTCACTACATAGTGTACAACGAAGTCCCTTTCTCCGTCCGTGTGTATGCTTAAATCTTTAAAAATACGCAACGGATTTTGAAGCGGGTCTTTTTAATAGATAGAGTGATTGAAGATTTTACTAGCGTGTTTTTTAGTTTTTTAAACTATAATCCCAACTATCCCAACTAATATTATAAATGCGAAAGTGTGTTTGTTTGTTTGTTTGTTACCTCTTCACGCTTAAACTACTGGACCGATTTCAAAAATTCTTTCACCTTTGGAAAGCTACATTCTCCCGAGTAACATAGGCTACTTTTTATCCCGGAAAAATCGACAGATCCCACGGGATGCGCAATAAAGGCTTCGCTCAAAAACTACTGCACAGATTTTTATGCGGTTTTCATCAATAGATAGAGTGATTCTTGAGGAGTTTTGCGGCATTTTTTATCTCGGAAAAAACGGATAGTCCCACGGGAAGCGCGAAAAAATCTTCGCACCATAAACCGACTTCCGCGTATATGTAGCCGTGGGCAAAAGCTATGACCCTTAACCCTCTATACACCCAATCCCGAAATCCACGCGGGCGAAGCCGCGGGCAGAAAGCTAGTTTATTATAAATACAATGTTCACAGTTTTTCTGTAGTGTATCTAGTATCAACATTACACCCGTGCGAAGCCGGCGCTAGTTATATTAAAAACTCGAAATTTATATGAATATATGATGTTTCTTTCTTTCACGTAAAAACTACATAATGCATTGAAATAAAACTTTTGAATAATAAGTATGTACATCAGAATAATACAGCTTATAAATGATTGTATGCATTGTCCAAAATATGACGATAAGCGAGCACCAGTTAGTTATTAATAAAAATTGCAGCAGCGTAATCGTCAAACAATCATTGACACGATGTTTTGTGATAAGCGATACCGGAAGCAATTCCAAGCTTCTGCCTATCAGCAGATTTAAGACTGTTTTGAGGAACTGGCTAATTGAAAATAATTATTGATTTTTTTTCCTCAGGAGAGGAGGCTGAGAATCTGTTTATGACAAATAAACAATTCAATTATTATTATTATTTATATAATCTCAATAACTTGTAAATTTATGAAAAATTATAAAACATATTTTATTATATAAAGCATTTGTATGTTAAAAATGAACAACTAAATAGTAAGTTCATTGACTTTTAATAATACCCACAAAATTGTCACATGTAATCCTATTTACAGCAAATAAAGTTTAAAATAAGGCTCTGTGTCTTCACTTATATTCTCGCGATTCATTAACTTAATTATAACTTGGTTGTATGGAAGTTAAAATTTAATTTCTATCTATACCTTCTAATTAGTAAATATAGCCTATTGGACGATTCAAAAGAGCTTTCTATAAAGTCATATTTAAATAAAGTTGATTTTGATTTTATATTATACCAGATCGCATAGAAAAGTTTAAGATTATATCAAATATATATTTATTTATGTCTCCAATATTTTTATTGTTATAATAAAGAAATCGGAATTCTACTTCTTTCTCTTGCCCTGTTCTCAATTTTATTTGGGGTCGGCGCAACATTTCTCTTCCACTCCCTTCTTCAACATAGCAACATTCACACAGTTTCTTTGGTCATTGGAATTACCAGAACATACTTTCGTTAGACAAACTACACCATTCTAATATCTCGCTGAGAATCATTTTTTTTCCGGTCTGACCCGCGAGGCCCTGAGTCTGAGCCATTTGTAGAGGCTGTAGAGTTTATCAGAAAAATCCCTTCACTCCCATTTACGCCATTGAAGTCATCATTAGGCTGCGATAGTATACACTCACGCCTTTTTCCCATGGGGGTAGGCAGAGATTACGTCTTTCCACTTGCTACGGTCTTTACATATCTCTTTCGCTTCATCTACTTTCATAACATTCCTCATACATGCTCGACGATTGCGGGTACTTCTGACCTGGCCTTTTTGAGGACACTTTCGATTTGTTCGAAATATGTTCGCCTAGGTCTTCCTCGTCCCGTATCTCCACTCACTCCAGCTTCATAAATCATTTTGGTTAGTCTACTTTCATCCATCGGTTCCACATGCCCAAACCATCCCTTTCTCTATTCTTGTCACGATATCCTCTTTCAAACCACATTTCTTTCTAATCACTTCATTATACAATCTGTCACCCAGTTTTACTCCTGCCATACTCCGCAAAGCTCTCATTTCTACTGCATTTATTCTGCTTTCATGTCGTTTCTCCCATATCCAACTTTCACTTCCGTATATTAATGTTGGGACCAGCACGCCCTCATGCACTGCTAGTCGCGCCTTTTCTGATATTTTCAGACTACTCAGAAACGTATGCATGGCCCCATTCACAATGTTACCAGCTTTTACTCGCTTCTCTATATCGTTATCACACCTTCCATCCCTTGTAAACATACATCCCAAATATACAAACTCTTCTACTTGTTCTACTTTTTCTCCTTCTATCATAATGTCACACAATGTCATATTTACGTACGTTTACGTATGTACAAAAATGCATTAAATTGCATACCCCGGCTGTGGCGAGCCGGCGGTTATGTGGGGCTCTCCTCCCCGGAAGGGGGAGGCCTACCCACTAAAAACCTCAGGGATGGCCTTCCTCAGGCGTGTAGGGAGCCCCCGGGAACATCAAGCCACTTCCGGGAACCCCCAGCCTCCGCTCCCCTGCCTAGAGGGGAGCCCTCCTCGGGGGAGGCTACACTACCTCCCCCGGTCTCCTCCACCGACGACGCCCCCCGGCCACGGAAGGGGCGTGGTCCATCCCGGGTCGCCGTAGCAGTCGCGACTTCCTCGCGCCCGCCGGCGACCCGCGGACCAAATGTACATACATACACACGTATACGTACACCTCTCCCCACTTGCTACGATCCTAGCACACTTCTCTTGTTTCCTCCACTTTCATGAGCGTCTTCGTGCATGCTCGTCGGTTGCGAGTACTCTTGACCCGGCCTTTCTTCAGGACATCTTCGATTTGATCGAGATATGTCCGCCTAGGTCGACCTGCACCGATTCGTCCTATCATTCTTACTTTGTGTATCTCTTTCGTTAATCTTCCTTCATTTATTCTTTCAACATGGCCGAACCATCTAAGCATCCCTTTCTCTATCTTTGTCACTAAATCTTCAACTACGCCGCATTACACTGTTCCTGACTTTATCCTTCATATTCACTCCAATTATACTTCTCAAGCTTCTCATCTCCACAGCATTAATCCTACTTTCATGTTTCTTCTGTAAATGTAATGAAAAATAAGTTGACAAAGATAAATTTATCTGTAATAGAGATTTCTTACAGTCTGAATAGGACATAGGAATTATGAAAAATATTGTAACAAAAGAGTGAAAACGATATAATTTTTAAAAATATGCTTAGTGTGTTTATAAATAACTTTTAAATTATTTTTCGACTAAAAAACACATTACTTATCGAGGTGTTCTTTGCAAGCCCTTTCATTTGATACCCATATTGTAGGACTGCATTAAAAATAATTGATCCGCCATCTTGGTAATGCCGCCATGTTGGATTTAGAATGACGTCACACACATAACCATAACCAAAATTTCAGCTCAATCGGAGACCGGGAAGTGGGTCAAATTAAGATTCCAAGATTTTCTTACATAGTTACAAGTGAAGCTAATATAAAAGCTTGTAAAAATATAAGACACGGGAAAAAACAAAAAACTTTTTTCGTTTTATAAAATGCGATATAACGCGTGCGAAACTATGAAAATGAATTCGAAAGTGAGATATAAAAAATAGTATAAAGTAAAGTACTCTGTGATTTAAAGGATCATCTCTATCTTCGCAGTTGACAACTCGCGTCAAAAATTCAGTTGGTACGAATAGCGATTAAACCTATATATGTAGTGTCACAAGCTTATCTGATATCCGATGGCGTTGCGTTGGTATTGTTCTGGTTTAAAAATTCTCTAGGCTTACACGGTATATACCTGGTGGTAAATCGATTATCCACTGATTAGTACATGGAGTTATTTTATTTACCTGTACAGATTATAAATAATATATAGAATATAAAATTAGATCCAGTTTTTCCGTTCAGTTCAGGTCAATTTTGTAACACTCCACTTGGCTTACTTGATCTTTCTACTGTTCTGTTATCGATTGTTATACCTAGGCGGTACAAGATCGCCGCGATAGCTTATAATTGAGCATCAATATAACAACATTCATTAAAACAAGTCAATTACCTCAAAAATACAGACAGCAACAGCTCTACATACACATTCTAACGCGCGTAAATTTAATGTTCTAAACAAATAAAATCTACTGGTTCTATTGTACGGATTGTCTTTTAACGGAAACGTTAACTTTTGAGTTTACTAGCATCACAAGCATTCTACAGAGCACACGGGGTCAACGTCCTGGGCGACGAGCTAGCGCGTCCAGTTGACTTGATCTGCGGTGCTTTTCTTCAGCACAATAAATTGGTCGCATGCGGCCGGCGCTCGAGCAAAAGTGAGTGTCAAAACAAAATGGCCGATGTTTGAAGGAAGGTTGACATAATATACGATGTTGTTTCCATGTTTTTGGTCGTGAATGGCTTTCTCGTTTGCACGAGTTCATTTTCAATTTGGTAGAAGGATTGAACCCAGAGCTTAAGAAACAACAAAAATATTTTTTTACGAACTACACCTGAACATATATTTAAAAAGTTGGATTAAATTAATGTCATCTTCTGTCATATTCAATTTTGTAAAATTTTGACAAATAAATGTTCATATAAATAGCTTGCACATATTAACATATTTTTGTTTATTACTTGATAAATGATAACTTCCAATAAATTATTTATTTATCGCGTGAAATTTCCTTCTTTCTTTTTAATATTTATTTTCATCGCTTAAAATATTTTTCTGAGTTAAGCTCATTTCATAATGCTTAATGAAAAATGTAAAACCTCCTTCGATGTAATATTTGGAAATAATGAAACATTTTTAATTCAGAATATATTTTATAGATTTCAGAGTTTATAATGTTCATTATAAATATGGAATTAAGTCCTTGATCTCCTTTTAATGGTTGTCTTTCCTTCTCATAGGTATATAGGCATTTTTTCTCTCAGGAGAAGGAGGCTGAGAATCCTCACAAGGAGCACGAAACGTTCCTAGGATACGAGTACCACTGCAACGGCAAATGTCACGGTCATTTGTCGGACTCCACGCCGGCCAGAGTGGTCTGACCAGCGTGACCTACCGACTAAACTCAGCCTTAGACTTTAATGAAACTTTATAATGATATAGCTTGTACATCAGACTAAAATATAGGTTACAATTTATAAAGATATACATTGGCCCAGTCAATCCGCGTAATACAGAATATCGTCGACCCAGGCACGTCATTTCTGACCCTCCCGACTCATTGACGCTGGCTCTTCAAGCCTTGCGAGAGGCGGCATCTGCGCCGCCATCCCTTAGTTAGTCCATACTTCGCAGCTTGCTGCACATGTACGAGTAGGCCCCATCACTTCAAGGCCGGACCCACTTTGGCGTACCGAGCCTTCCTTCGCGCATATGTCCTCTTCGGAGGGCAGCGCCGACGTGCCTTCTCCTGAGGGTGCGCCAACCATTCCGTTCAAGCCATAAGGCCACTAGGGCCAAGGCTAGGCTGAGTTTAGTCGGTAGGTCTGCTGGATCGAGCCGCCTCGATTCACCAGGAGTCCGACATAATCAACGCATCCCTGCTTGCCTGTTGCGTTGGTATCCATGAGGATTCTCAGCCTCCTCTCCTGAGGAAAAAAAAAAAGATATACAGATATAGCCACTCGAAATACTAATCCTGAACAAACGAAGTTGCGAGCATCAGCTAGTGTACTATGTATTTCATCCAAGCCGTAGGGACCTTATGGCCAATACTCAGGCTGAGTTTAATGAGTAGGTCATTCTGGTCGACCCGTTTTGATCGGTTTGGAGTCCGACATAATCATCATAGCACCAGGTTGCGGTTGTATCCATGAAGATTTTCCGTCTCTTTTATCCAAAAAGAAAAAGAAAAAATATGGACTATAAGCGATCATGTCCACTTGACATCAGGTATCTAATATGCAGTCTGCTCATCCTTTTTTCATTTCATTTTCATTCAATTGGAGTCAAATCCAAAATGACTGCTAGATCTTGATCGTGCATAGACCAGAAGTAGTCACCTCAATCACATGACTAATACAATACAACTCTTTCATTCATTCTCATACATAGATTTGCTTTCCATTACTTACTTTGCATTTGTGTTTTGTTATTTTTACAATTTTACCCACTTAGTTACATATTCTCAAGTTGTTATTTTTGACTTTATCCTACTGTTAGATTTTACTTATTTTCATTGTAAGTTAGTATTGTATATTGCAGAGGACGATTTACTTGCTCAGCTCCATACCGCCTTTAGCGAATACTCAGAATCCAAACTCTAGAGAGCCTCCCAATCAATTAACGCAGGACCTTCAAGACCTGCTTACGGCGGCGTCTGAGCCGGCCCATCCCTTGCCATTCTCTTCTGCTTAACCACGGGTGGGTTTCCATCAACATAGACCGAAGCCATTTAGGTGTACCGTGCCTCTTCTAGCGCATATGCTCTCTTTAATAGGGCAGCGCTGACTGCGCCTCTTCTGAGGTACGGTCTTCCTTGTCACGTCAAGCCATAGGATCTTAGGACCAACGGCTCTGACTGAGTATAGTCGGTACCTAGGTAGGGTGGAGCCACCTCGATTCGTCAGGAGTCCGACATAATCACCGTGGCACCTGATGCGATGGTATCCATGAGGATTCTCCAACAAACTACAAATGAAGTTGAGAGTCTGTTGATTCTATAATACAGGCAATACCGTTTTTACCATAAGGGCACACGGGGCCCGTGCCCAAGGCCCCCATTCTCAGAGAGGCCCCGAAGGACCTACGATTTCTCCCACACATTTATTCTCACAACATTTTTGTCGGACACATTATTTAGACATTATTCGCAAATTAATACTTTATTAATCTATACATATAATAAGACAGTAAAAATATTTTGTCTGTACATTTAGTATTTTTGACTGAAATGGATAGAGGGGCACTTAAATAGATTATTAGAAAGCAAAAAAAAATTTTTGGATTTTTTGTCTGTCTGTCTGTCTGTATGTTTGTTCACGTTTATCTCCGAAAGTACTGAACGATTTGCTTGAAACTTTCACTATTTGCTTTGTTTTAACTCAGAATAATATCTAAACTTTGTATCATCAAAATCGGTTCATTAAAAAAAAAGATATCGTCATTTTAATGAACTCAAGGCATGATAATAAGAGGGATAATAGTAGATTGTATAGAAATATATTGTTAAAACTACTGAGCCGATTTAAATGAAACTAGGTACACAGATAGTCTAAAGCCCAAGAAAGGACATAAGCTACTTTTTTTTATACAAAATAGGTTGTAAAGGGTTGTAAAAGGTTGAAAGAAGGGAAGCTAGGTTTGCTAGGTTGTATGGTAAAATTGTTAAAACTACTGAAGCGATTTAAATGAAATTTGGTACACAGATAGTCTAGAGGCTGAGACAGGATAGAGGCTACCTTTTAAAGCAGAAAAGGGCTGTAAAGGGTTGAAAGGAGGGGGTGAAAGGTTGTATGGCAGTATTGTAAAAACCACTGAACCGATTTAAATACAATTTTATACACAGATAGTTTACCCCGTATATACCAATCGTAAAACCCGAGGACCCAAGGAAGGAAATAAGATAATTTTACCGACGGAAAACATATCCTTCCTGTGGGAAATTCGAATATAACGCAGGCGAAGCCGCGGGCGGAAAGCTAATACTTTATAAGAATGTATTTACGTGGCATATACTACGCCCTTAAAGAACGTTTTCGTTATATCTTGGTCAAACCATCCACCAATCGGGAACTACGCTCCAAGTCTGATAATGTACTTACGCACCCAATTGCTTCAAGCTATTTTATGAAATCCTTCACTGCGAAATCTGCACAACTATGGAATAGTCTACCTCAAAATATCCGTGAATCAAAATCATTAACGATTTTTAAGAACCAATTGCGCAAATATCTATTGGAACGGTCCGTTTCTTAACTTGCTGTCTAATTATTTTGTTTTTAAATAAATATTTATAAATCAGATTATCTATCTTTGTCATTATATATTTATTATATTCTTATTTATTACTATTATTTATTTATGTAGGTATATAATTTAATGTAGGTGTATATAAATATAAGTTTAACTACTGGTAAATTTAATTTGGTGCTATGTTGAAATTTTTTATGTTTAACTTTTAATGTTATAAATGATGGCACACTGCCATACTTTAAAATTCCACTCTAAAGGTTGTCTGGAAGAGATCGCTCTAAGCGATAAGACCGCCTTTGCCCACAATGTAATTTATGTAATACCTGTATGTTGTTTAATGTTTCTTTTGTTATTGTGAGCAATAAAAAATTTATCTATCTATCTATCTACCTTATATTAACGAAGACAGACGGTCCAAGAAGAGGCTCATTTCAATCTGGAAGCTGAGGCCGAAAGACGCCCATAGATTTGTAGTTCGGGATTCCAACAACTGAAGCGGCAGCGTCGAAATTACTTAATCAGTAACGTTATTTTAGTGCAGTATTCCAACCGAGGGATGGCGCGATTATTACTTATTTAGCGAGCATAACAAATTTATTTTAAAAATGTTAGTGTAATTCGCGTTTTTTACTTTCCAAGACGGTCTCCAATTCTTGTGTGCCCTTAGTTTAAGGCGGCGGTGAATACAGGTTTTACACCTAAAAGACCAGAAGCTCTGCCATAAGGTTGCTATCGTTTTCGATAGGTACTTGACTACAGAAGAGAAGTACAGAAGTCATGTCAGTTTAATATGAGAGAATTGTACAATTACGTTCCACTAGGGACGCTGTACAAAGTTTTCATACAAATATTTATGCTGTCGATATCGTTAACAAACGAATTTAAGCTCATGGTGGCTACACAAGCTCTTACAAACAACTTACTATGTAACCGAGCTACTGTCTCCGCAAAATACCTAATCAAAATTAGATTTGATAGAAAAAAAGAGTTTGCCTAAGTAACTATTGAAACTAGAGTCGTGAAACTTAGTTTAAACTTCTTATGAATTTAACGTCGACAGAGAATATTCATTTTTACTATTTATGTAATAAGAAAATGACTGTTCTTGAAATAAAATATTGAAAGCGAGAAGATTGTAGACATAGGATAATTGTATTATATTATTCAAGCTTAGCTAGTGAGTGGAGACACGGGACGAGGAAGACCTAGGCGAACATATTTCGAACAAATCGAAAGTGTCATCAAAAAAGGCCAGGTCAGAAGTACCCGCATTCGTCGAGCATGTATGAGGAATGTTATGAAGGTAGATGAAGCGAAAGAGATATGTAAGGACCGTAGTAAGTGGAAGGACGTAATCTCTGCCTACCCCCGTGGGAAAAAAGGCGTGAGTGTATGTATTATGTATGTATTATTCAAGCTTTAATATTTCTGAGCATCACATTGAACAACTATTTCCATTAGTTAATTGTGACATCAAAAAAATTAAAAGTAATCAAAATCAAATAATTAAAAGTAATTAAGTCAAAATAAGCATATTCGCTGGTTCAATTTTCCAAAAGGAATGTTTTATGATAAAGTTTTTTAAAGAATTACCGAGATATTTCTGGATGTTCTGAAAAATGGCACTTATTGTTTATTCTTTTATTTTCAGTCGACGATATTTTTTATGTCGTTGTCAGAATTTCCCATTTTTAGGGTTCCGTACCTCCAAAGGTACAAATGGAACCTTATGGGATCACTTTGTTGTCCGTCCGTCCGTCCGTCCGTCCCACCCTTTTTCTCAGAAACGTGTAGAGATATTAAGCTGAAATTAATATTACATACTCAGGTCTCCTATCTCTCAAAGCAGTGAAATAATCAAATTTCTAATTCAACGCAATAAAAAGATATGGCCGTTTATGTTCCATTTATATTGCATATTTTGACATTTGCAAGGGAATCAAAACTTATAGGATACTTTCCGTTGACTTAGATTAATGAAATTTGGCAAAAAGCAATGCACATGGCTTTTGGCCAGCACAAGTAAAGGAAAAGAAAAAACTTTTACAACATAATTGGGAAAAAACAGGAAAAATCTTTAAGACTTAATTCTAGTAAAGAACGAACAATTTACATGTCGACAAAGTACGGAACTATTGTTGCGCGAGTCCGACTCGCACTTGACCGTTTTTTTGTACATAATATAAGAAATACAATATTTTAATCCGTTTCCTGAATTTAGGAGTAATAACATAAAAGAAAGACATCGTCTCTTTCACACGAGAGTAGGCAGAGATCACAGTTTTCCATTTGCTAGGAAACATACTTCCGTAGTTTCCTCAGCTTTCATCAATATTTTCATACACGCTCGTCGGTTATGGGTACTCGAGATCTGACCTTCCTTCAGTATATCACCTGTTTGGTCCAAGTTCGTCTACGTCGTCCCTTACCAACTGGCCCATTTATATTTGCCTAATTAATTTCTTTAGTCACTCATCTTTCGTCCATCCACAAAAAAATAATTACTCACAAAGTCTTATTAATTTCCGGTTTTATAATTAGGTTCAAAATGTCTTATGAAATTAGGAAACAGTTGAGGAAAATTGATGAGATTAAGAATAACGTTAAGCGCTTAAAAAATATTTTCTGTACAAACATTCCGTAAATCTCCCGCAACATCAGCGTAGCTTCTCGTTCCGATGGTCTTGTAAGCTAACTTGTCGATATATTCTGGCACTCTCAGCTCTATCGCATTTATATTAGAGTTCATTATCTTCGAAATATTTTTGGAAAGGAATAGCTAACATTTTTTTTTATTACAAGGAATATCGAGTTGAGAGCCTGTGAAAAAGTTATTTGGTAGATATTCAAGTTAATACAGATTACATCAAATCTGTGTTGGACGTAAAGCCAAATGTAGAGTCAATTTTCTCAAACTTTTTGTATTTTTAATAATTGTTTTTTAATGTATAGATATAATTAAATTACCCGGTATTATAAAAAAAATACATTATTAACCAAACCTTGTAAAGATTAAATCTAATTATATTTCTCTTGATTTTTATGTTTATGTTTTGATTTATTTGGTTTGCGCCTAAAAGTGTAAAGTTTTTGTATACTTTTAATTATGTACTATTTTTTCACTTTAATTACAACTGTATTATGCATTTTAATGAAATGTTTAAAGTCATTTGATCATAACTATTAGATATAAAGCAAGAAATATATTTCACTTCTATTCATGGTTAGTATACTAACCATGAATAGAAGTGAAATAGATTACTTTTAAGTGCTTAATAAAAGCAGATACTGCCTTTTATCTGCCGACATATTATACTTTCCAAATTAACCAAGAATAATGTTTTCATTATCTAGGCTTAGACATCGATTGAGTAATATGAGCTTTGATCCTGATAAAGTCAGCATTTAACTTTATTCGTTTTAGCCTATGTTATAAGGTTTATATTCGTAAAGTCTCAAACAATATAAGTTGTTCGTTACTCGAAGCTACAATTAAGTAATAAGCCGGGTTTTGCTTAAAATGGTCGCCGGGGCGCGACAAACAAAGAGACAGCCTGACATTCGTCACCGTCATTTAAACTTTCTTCGTTTGGCTCTCAAATCGATACAATAACCGGATCTATCGAAACATGACGGCCAATCGGCCATTTTAAAGTGTTAACGCCGCACCGAGCGAACGAGCGATCTCGCCGGCGCGACCGTCGCATAGAACGGGAAAAATTAGCCTAAATACGTGTGCAATACGTTTATGAAGCGTTCGGTGGAATCGGCGCGCCGGATCGGTTAGGCTTTGAGCTGGGACGCGCCAGTTGTAAGCTGCAATCAAAATGGAAGCCGCCGCCGCCATCTTAGGTCCGCGCTCGGTCCGCTTCGGGAATTTGGAAAATTGGTGTTTTTTTTTGTTGTAAAGAGAGCAGTATATAAGAGGTTGGTAGGCAGAGGACAGGCGCGGGGGGGATCTCGCACGGCAAAGCGGTGTGAAGGGAAAGAACTGAGAGCGCACGGCGCACGATGGCGCGATAGATCTCGAGATATCTCGAGACCTAAGACTTGAAGACTAACGAATTTTGTCAACTTACATTACTGTACCTATTCATTAATACCGAGGATGTACGTGCTCAGCAGTATAATGTATATAACTTTAGGTGATGTATAGCCGAGGTCATAAAAGGTGACACGGAAAAAAGGTCACAACTGGCAAAATAAACCATTCTCACTATTTTTCGCTCCTACACAATTTTCATTCGTCATGTATAAATGTAGTATCCATAAAACAGTACAAATTACCACCAAAACAACTTTACTATTTAACTTTATTACAAAATAAATAAAGTTGTTATTGCACAGACTGAATTTAGAAGTATAGTTTAGTAGCAATTGAGAACGCTTACACAGATAATTGTTCAAAATATTTCAGTAAAAGAATACTTCAAACAGGACTTTCAACTCAAATGTATCAACTACTGTTGCGTCGTCCGAAAAAAAGATAATAAATCACTCGTTCCGTGCTCTAATTATGAATGATTTTTAATATTTTTTTAAATTATTGTTATGACGCAATTCAATTCAATATTCAATAAAAATGCCAGGAAATGATTGGCATTATTATCGTTGATTTGTGATGCTTTTGTTTTTTAATATATTCAAAAGAAAATATTATAAAGTTTTCGTGTTCTGGGTAAACTAACCAATGTCTGAAGTACGCTTGGAGTGTGTTTATCAGCTCTCTATAGGTCATAAATGCTCTATTTGCCATTACTGTAGAAACCACATCATTCAACAATAATAAAATAACCATTTACATACATATACAATAAATAAATTAATCACATGGTATAGTATTTTTCTTTTCTATATATTTAGGTCTAATTATATATAAATATATAATGTTTTACTTTTGCTTATCTCAAAAAATGCGTGATCATTGTATTCATTAGCTAAAAGTTACCTGGAAGAAATCTTTTCTCTAACTAACGAACACTTTTAACCTTGTAATGAAAATTGTTCTTATTGGAAATGAGTCGTCTTTAAAACTGTATAGGTAGAAAATGGTAATAAGAAAATATAAAACATTTATTTTAATAAATGTTTTGAAGTTTGTAGCGCGCATCAATGTGCCGAAGAATCTATCTCGAGATCAGTCCCCGTTCTCCCACTCCGGCGTGCGGCGGCTACCTATCTTTCATTGCACGTACGCGGAGCGGGGGGCGAGGGCCGCGCGGCATACGCGGCTCGGTCGGAGCCATCTTGCTAGTGGCCGCTCAAATGCTCGCGTCTCGCGACACAAATCGCCTTTAATTCGCACTAATTATCCGTTATACACTAAATAAAAACAATACAAGCCAAGTGTCACCCGAAAACTGTGCCCCGGTATCAGTGTGGTATTGTTGACATAGTGTTTATCTGTGTGCATTCGAAGTCTAGGTGAGTAGTGGATACTCTTTGTGCGCGACAATTATCATTCTGATCGATTCAGCCGCGCGGGGGTGTGCACCGGGCCCATTTTATATCTTTTGTTGTTTTGTAACGCTCTCGAATCAATAATTTAGTGGCGAACGCGCTGACCTATGCTCGTTTTCCGTTCTCTAAATATCCATCGAATCGGGATTTGGACATTGGATTTGTGTGAAAGTTGTGTTGGACCTAGAAGCTGATTTGCCTGTGATCTGCGAAACCGATCTAGGTGAGTACTTATTGCAATTTGTGCGTTTAGTACCTAAAGCGTGCAGCTTTCTTTCCGATTCTATTTATAGTACGCGGAGAGCGTGTCCGTAATTTATGCAGCTGTTGTGAATCACAAGTTGTCGAAGCGAATGAACGACAAAGATAGGTGTTGGAGGCCCTTATTGTAGCATCACATGTAGACTGTATAACCATTTAGTCCTTGAAATTAATTAGCTTCACAATTTGGTTGATTCATCTATAGTTACAGATTACTTATTTGTTTGGGTTTAATATTGTATTTGCTTCAGAGCTTATAAAATAGTATATGTTTTCAAAGTAGAACCGCCTTATATTTATATTTATACTTAGCTTATATTTTTAACAACTACATCAGAAATAATTCCTACAGTAGTTCATGTAGCAACACATAATAATAATTGAATATCATCAACAGCATGTTTAATAAACTGGGTAAAATATTAAGGCGTGCTCCTAATAAAACTGCAAACAATAGAAACCGTACACATTGAAGCTGTGATGTAAATTGTCCGATAATACATTCGACAAATCGTGTGTGACACTAAACCGAATGCATGTACAATTAAAAAGCGATGCCTACTCAATTCATCCAATAATGCTTGTGAAATGTTCGTATGGATATTTTGTGACGAATTTGCTCATCTTGGGGCATTTAAAGGTATTTGATTGTATTAGAAAATGGTCTGTTTTCAATATTATGAATTGGTACTGTAAAACAATGTTTATTTATTATTATATGCGTAATTGCATAATTAGAAATATATTAACAGTAGATGATAGATAGTGCATGCAAAAGTAACCAATACGTAATTTCGTCGTCATAAAATAACAAGAAAAACCTGTTAAACAATACAAATAATAAAGCCAATCAAAATACGGCAAATAATGAAGACAGAGTTTAAGACAACCTTAATAACAAAACAGATGCCGATCAACAAAACTATAGATAACATATTTTCATAAATTACGTGCGAAAGCTTAAGCATGCTATTAAAATTGAAAATCAAAACAATAGGATTTATTATGGTGTAAAAAAACACACACACACACACATGTGTATATATGATTATATATATATATATATATATATCTTAACCTCAACTGCTCAGATATCGCGACTTGATGATTTTTTCTCACTCTCTCAGATTAAGTGTACCTACGATAAAATTAAGATAGCATTATCCTGTTTCTATTATAAACACGACAATAAAATAAACATTCAACGCAATCAAACCATCGCAACAAATCAAAATTCGTAGGCAAGTGTAAATAATTACGTAGATAGAAAATGTTAATCTATTAAATACACAGATATTTGGAACGCACTACATTTTTTTTTGTTGTCAAAAATTACACACTTGAAAATATGTAAACTAATAATAAAATTGTCTATCTATTAAAAAATTGCAAAAGACCTATTCGCGACGATTTTTGTGTGACAGCAGAACTGAAATAATAGATAATACCTACTAGATTAATAAGTAAATGTTAGCAATAACACAAATATTCAAATGTGTGTAGTAAATGACTCATTTGATTCTCCAATGCATCATTTAAAATCAATGACGTATACTATTCTGACGATAAAATAACATTTAATAAAAAGTATAATCTAGCTCACATGTTCTTCATTACGTAAAAGACAATCATAAAGGTAATCGCACAGAATCATCTTAAAGAATAACATTAGCTCTATCTTTTACATAACGGTGATTTAAATATAGAACGTAATTCTTTAAATTTACAAACACGAGAGAACACCTAGATCCCAATTTCCAAAGTCCCGTTTTTAGCAACTACTCGTGGTATTAAGAGATCTTCATTCCTCGAGGAAGTTCAAGAACTGATAAACCTAGCATTAACAATCTTCACTCATAATACTTAGGTATTTGTTATCTTGCTCACTCCAGTTTGAATACTTACGAATGCATTATACTTGGCGAACAATTGTGCTTCAATTACTATCACGCCTATAGTTTATGTAATCGAAACGCTGGCTACAATTTCCAATCAATAAACATAAATATTCGATCATCACCAGCTATTATCTATCCGTCGTCAAACTTTCTTATTCTGTGTTTCCCTACGTGTTTCACATATTCTTATTTTATGCAAAATAAACAAAAATAAACTGTGTTATCTTTCATTCATACAGCTAGAGATTATATATTACCTAAAGCCACGACGATGACTGATAAAAGTACTGTTATTATGATAACAATTAAAACACTAACAAAACACGAACGGGTAAGTTCAAATATGGAATATGTGAAGATTTAATTAATATGTTAAAATTGTTCAAATATGGAACGCGTTCGAATCGTCGCAGTCATTGTTAGTTCGCAGTAAAAAATAAACATTTCGAATTTTGAACTCGTTCGTTTGGTTATCTATCATGGCGGATATACACGCGTACTTCGAGCATGAAATAATTGCATTCGTTCACGACCGCGCCTTGTGAACGGCCCCGCTGGCTTCATATTCACTAGACATACCTACCTACTTGTACTTAACAAGAATTACCGCTTATAGTTATTACACGAACGCGTAAAAGGCGCTCAGCACGCTCCACGCCCCTCGCGGCTTAGCGATCATCTTAAATTTGTCGCGTTGCATTCCACAGACGAGACAGGTCATCATGATTTTTTGCCGGCATCGGTTCGCGCGATGCTCCGCCAACTGCCTATAATGCGACCTAACAGGAACGGCGGTTTTCACCATATCTTCGTATTATTACTGACGTCACCCGTAATTCGTCTACTTTGCCGTGGTGCTGAATCATCGTACTAATGGAACGAAAGATAATAATATTGTCTCTGATTCTGAGGCTAACCAGTGTTTGATATTCATTTGTTTCCTAACTATAAGCTTTACAATATCTATTTATCATCCTGTGCTATAATTAATTGAAATACTGCCCCATACTCTGTTTTGAAATACAACATCGAGCCATTTAACTAGTGTTCATTCATCAGTTACGAAAATAAAAATGATATTGTTTTATCTACGACTGATAAATATTTAATTTGAATCGAATGCAAACAAATTTTATTACAGTCCCATGTGGCAGAATAAACCTCTTTATTAAGATAATGATATCATATACAATGCTGGCTCGAATTATTCGTTTCGAACCAGGTTGTTTCATAACAAGGTCGTCTAATGATTTTATATAATGACACATCGATAAAGCTACAGCAGTTTATCGAGCAAACATAGAATGAACAAAATTAATTTGTACGATACCTACTGGCATAAAAATGATTATTAATCAAAGAAGAACTAAACTATATAGCACTAGCTAATGTCCACGATTTCGTCTGCCCAGGATTAGTATTGCGAGTAGCTTACATTAGCGTGACGTACAAAAAAACTAACGTTTTGATATTTAAATTATCACATAAATAACTTTTGGGTCGCATTTCAAAAATATAACAGCCTGCCAATATTGAGATGTTACAGTCGCACTATACTAACGTAACAATACTGTCCACATATTATCTTTATAAATTACAGCCTATGTGTTAGTCTGATGTTGTAAGCTATATTATTGTAAAGTTTCAATAAACTCCAATCAGTAGTTTTTACGTGAAAGAGTAACAAACATTCGTCCAAACATTGGTGTTTTTAATATTAACAGGGATTGAACTGATGTATTTCTCGTTCTTAATTTCATACATTAATTAAAACTTCTGCGAAAAAATTTAAAGGTGTGTACGTCGTCACAATCCAAAAAGGTCCGTTTTGTAAAAATTACATATTTTTGACAGATAGACTATGGTTATGACATCTGTCAAAATATCACTTGTTTATGATTGCATATTCATATTTGCTATTTCGGAACTTTAATCGAATGAGGTTATCCATAGACATGTGTCCCAACCCGTTTAGTTTGTGCAGTTGTTCTATTCGACACAGTTATTGTACTAGTAAAAGAATTCCTTATCACTATAGCGTTTAAAAATCTAAACACGTATTTTAAAGTTCTCAGCGTAAATTCAAACGGTGATTTTACCCGCTCTTAACAATTATTGCTTTATGACTATTGTTCTAATTTCGAGTGCGCGTTTTTAGTTCAGGTAGATACCGGCATAGTTAAAGCAATCTGTGTCGATATTTTTGGAAATGGCTTAACTTATTTAGCACAAAATGTAACTTGGTTTATAGTTATATTTATTATACATATAACAATTACAACAAATACATACCACTGGCTTCAGCCCGCGGCTTAGCCCGCGTGAAATTAGTTTTTGTCAATCCTGGTCCCTTATGTCTAAGGTACCAAGATTCATGGTCTTATCTTCAATTCAACCCCTATTTCACCCCCACACTGGTAAAAATTTCAAAATGCTAGGACAAACGATATTTTGTTTCTTATGACGTGATATTTGACGAACTTGCATACTAACTTTCAACCCTTATTTCACTCCCTAGCTGGTCGAAATTTCAAAAATGCTAGAACATATGTTTAATGATTTCTTATCAAGTGCTTAAATATAAAGTTTCATGGTTTTATCTTTTAAAATTAAGAAATCCCATACAAACTTTCAACCCCTTCATCTCTTTTTTTCGAAATAAAAAGTAGCCTGTGTTCTGTTTCAGAGTCTAAAGATTCTCTGTACCAAATTTCATCAAAATCGGTTGCGAGGTTTAAGCGGGATACTAACTTTCAACCCTTATGTCACCCCCTAGCTGGTCGAAATTTCAAATATGCTGAACATATGTTTAATGATTTCTTATCAAGTGCTTAAATATAAAGTTTCATGGTTTTATCTTTTAAAATTAAGAAATCCCATACAAACTTTCAACCCCTTCATCCTTTTTTTCGAAATAAAAAGTAGCCTGTGTTCTGTTTCAGGGTCTAAAGATTCTCTGTACCAAATTTCATCAAAATGGGTTGCGAGGTTTAAGCGGGATACTAACTTTCAACCCATATTTCACCCCCTAGCTGTCGAAATTTCAAAATGCTAGAACATATGTTTAATGATTTCTTATCAAGTGCTTAAATATAAAGTTTTATTGTTTTATCTTTTAAAATTAAGAAATCCATACAAACTTTCAACCCCATCATCCTTTTTTTTCGGAATAAAAAGTAGTCTATGTTCTATCTCAGGGTCTTAAGATTGTCTGTACCAAATTTCATCAAAATCGGTTGCGAGGTTTAAGCGGGAAATCGTAACAGACAGACAGACAGAGTTACTTTGGCATTTATAATATTAGTTGGGATTTGGGATTAGTAACTAATGTTATACGTCTTTAGGACATCAAGGCGACGAATCACAGTAGCGAAACTGTTGTAATCTTTAAAGATTATAAAATTTTACGACATAGAAAACTATGTATTATTTTTACAAGGTCGGAAACCAGAAAAACACAGTTTATCTACTTTCGTATGAATCAGACAAGTTTGAATTCCATTTAAAATAATGATCCCCAAAGTGGTCTATACCGACCCCCTAGGGGTCTATGGCAACCTGCAAGCGGTCTACGTTAACGAAAAATAAATTGGGGGTCCATAATAATGGATCTCAACATACACTGATCTATCCTAATATACTTAAAGACACATCTATATCTAATATTATAAAGAGGAAAGATTTGTTTGTTTGTTTGTAATGAATAGGCTCCGAAACTACTGGACCGATTTCAAAAATTCTTCTACCTTTGGAAAGCTACATTATCCCCGAGTAACATAGGCTACTTTTTATCCCGGAAAAATCGACAGATCCTACGGGATGCGCAATAAAGGCTTCGCTCTAAAACTACTGCACAGATTTTCATGCGGTTTTCATCAATAGATAGAGTGATTCTTGAGCAAGGTTTTGCGGCAATTTTTATCTCGGAAAACGGATAGTCCCACGGGAAGCGCGATAAAAATCTTCGCGCCATAAACCGACTTCCGCGCATATGTAGCCGTGGGAAAAGCTATGACCCTTAACCCTCTATAGACCCAATCCCGATATCCACGCAGGCGAAGCCGCGGGCAGAAAGCTAGTTATTTATAAAAGTACCTATGAAGTAAAAAAATATTATATATGCTTATAAAAGTGTATTTGTAGGATGTAGGCATTCAAAATCATGTCAGTAGGGGGTCTATCCAAAACATAGCAAAGGGTCTACAACACAAAAAAGTTGGGAATCTCTGATCTACGAAAACAAAAAAAGAATTGATGCGATATTTTTGTTTCTAAAAGTTATGGTTGTGTTAATTTTGACGACCTCCATAGTGGAGTGGTTAGTACACCGGTTTCAAGGTATCACCATCTCTGAGGTCCCGGGTTCGAGTCCCGGTGGGGGCACGTATTTGCATTTGCGATTGCATTTGCATTTGTACCTTAGTCGTGGTTGTTAATATATATTGTTATCAAAAATATTTTTATATGTATAATATATGTGTGTCTATCCGTTACCCTAGATCCCATAACACAAGCCTTACAGAACTTACTTTGGGGCTAGGCTAAAATGTAAGAAATGTTTAGTTTTAATTAATTTTGTGTGCATTATTATGCATTTGTGTATTTTTATTTCAATAACGTGCCTATAGGAGATGAATGAATATTTTATAAGTTTAATGAGATTTTATTGAACTTGAATGCTATACTGTATATTAATACATCGATGATATAAGTTATAAATTAAACATTTTTTAAGTAAAAAAGAAAAGAGCGCTTATCAATAACTTTTTTATAATACTTTGTTAAAATTCGAACGATTGTGACGTTGCTATGGAGATCATAGATTTTGTTTTTACTTGAAATTGTATGCTAGAAGAAAACTTATAGAAAATGTTTTAGTTAATATTTACAATAAATCTTTTATTAGTTTTACTTGCGTATTTTCAATGTAACGTAGATTCCCTACAGCGCTATTAATAAGTTAATGATATTGAATCATATATATCAATCTACGGCTCTCGTGCCACTCAAAAATGACACAAGAATATCATGTGTATTTTCTATTTTTCTATATTTAGTCTCAAGTAAAAAGGCTCTTGAATCGTCCGAAATGTTAGCCGAATCCGAACAGATTTCTATATGATCTAAAAATAAATCTTCGTGGAATATTTTTTAATTTTTTGCGACTAAATTTGAGGGCTGTCCAATCCATTTAATAAATAACGTTATACTTTTTAACAGCTACATAATTATTTAATATTATTTGTTACATCAAATTTCAAGTACTGTACACATGGTAGGCGAAGGCGGACACACGCAAGCGCGGTGTTGCCTGTCTAGGGACCATTTTTTTTTTTTTGTTCCCCTGAGGAAAATGCATTAAATTGCATACCCCGGCTGTGGCGAGCCGGCGGTTATGTGGGGCTCTCCTCCCCAGAAGGGGGAGGCCTACCCACTAAAAACCTCAGGGATGGCCTTCCTCAGGCATGTAGGGAGTCCCCGGGAACACCAAGCCACCTCCGGGAACCCCCAGCCTCCGCTTCCCTGCCTAGAGGGGAGCCCTCCTCGGGGGAGGCCACACCACCTCCCCCGGTCTCCTCCACCGACGACGCCCCCCGGCCACGGAAGGGGCGTGGTCCATCCCGGGTCGCCGCAGCAGTCGCGACTTCCTCGCGCCCGCCGGCGACCCGCGCCGCAGCTGTGCTACCGAGCCCGGCGCCGCCTTCTTCGAGCGGGATCGGCCATCTCCCGACCCCGCTCGGCGGCCTCCTTCTGGAGCATCACTGCTTCACAGAAGGAGGCCACAGCCCTCCAACCTCCCTCGTCCGCCAGCATTGCCGCAATCAATGCAGGCGGAGACAGATCTCGCCCGATCTCTGCGACCAAGACTCGGCGCTCGGAGGCCCACGCGGGGCACTCCGCCAGCGTGTGCTGGGCCGAATCGAGGTCGGTGTCTAGTGACCCTACCGTGAGGCTGCGTGTGCGTCCGGCTAAGCGCGCACGCTGCGCGCCGTGGTGAAGTCTCTCTGTCTGGGGGACTGTCCAGAGGTTGGCGGTGGCTCGACCAGCTCTTGGTCGAGCCGGCCCCGGGACACATACAAATACAAATACAAAATCATTTATTTCCACAATAGTGATATATACATTTTTATGAATTAGTTAATACTATAGGTTAATATACATATAATTAGGTACTACTTATTACAATTATTTCCATATGTCAAAATGGGTATGGGCACAGCAGGTCGCTGGTTTTAAGCTCATCCCTCGTCATGATAGTGAGTAGGCAGGTATTTATGTTTTTTAATTATTAATATTACAAGGTTATGGAAAAAAGTAAATCAATCATTTTAGTGACACATTATTAGGTAGGTAATAGGTGATCGTTAAGAATTACATTAGAAGTAAAATATATACAGTATAAAATTCAGGGCTATTTAGTTTGTAGAAGCTGATGACTCACACTTTCACACATGGCGGTCGAATCGCGAGAGCGCACCCCGCCATGTGCCCAGTATGGGCCTAGAGAACTTGGGGGGGTTTTAGTGGGTAGGCCGGTTCTCTATGACCGGAGAGCCCCACACGGCCGCGCCTTGCCAGCGCGGTGTCATGGTACATAGGGACGCATTACCACCCCCCCCCCCTAAAAAAAGTACTGTACACATGGATAACATTATAAATAACACGTTAAGAATGCTTCTGTATATCCCGCCTAATATCATAAACGCAAAAGTTTGTGTGGATGAATGTTGCGTTAGTCTTTCACGTAAAAACTACTGAATGGATTTTAATGAAACTTTACAGTAATATAGCTTATACAGGGTGTATTTTTGAAACGGGGCAGTAAAGGCAAGTACCTTAACCGTTTCAGTTACAGCAAAACGTTTTTAGAAGACCTTCCCTAACTTTTTGACATATTTTGAACTGCATTCACAGATTTTGTAAAAAACTTACAAAAACGGTTAAGGTACTTGCCATTACTGCCGCGTTTCAAAAATACATTCTGTATATCAGAATATCACATAGGCTACAATTTATAAAGATACTAGCGACCCGCCCCGGCTTCGCACGGGCGCAATGCTTATATAAATATACCTACTACAAAATGACCTTATGCACAACGTTCACAGCTTTTTTGTCATTAGACAATACAAACATGTTTTGCTTTTGACAGCGCGACATATAAATATATAATTGGCCATGTGAAAAATACTCAACGCTCAAATCTAATATGCATGTATTATACATATAAACCTTTCTATCTAAAAAAAAAATCCGTTGCGATAGTTTTAAAGATATACACATATATGGACAGACAGACGACGGATAGCGACTTTGTAATATGTACTCGAAATACTCATCCTGCGCAGACGAAGTTGAGGGCACAAGCTAGTGCTTTATAATATCAAAGGTTTTTAGTGACAAACTTAAAATAATACATATAACAATATAGTGAAATTAAATTAGAATATGTTTGGAGTATTAATATAGATAATATTGAGGAGGTTATGTCGGACTCCACGCGGCCAGAGCGGTGGTCTGATCACGTGACCTGCCGACTAAACTCAGCCTGTGCCTAAGTTTTAAGAACCATTATAGGCAAATCGTGAGGGCGACCGCCCAAGAGAGGGGCAATGCAGCGCAGTGGAAAATAGTACACTAACCGAAATCTTATGTTTTTCTCTTTGTAGATTATAATTACAGAGCAACGTATATTTAATCTCTGAGTATGATGTCTATTATATTGTTGGAGTCGATAATTACAATAATTAAATAACAGGTAAATATTGCACTAGCGCGTCTTTAATTTAGTCGAATATTAATGGCGAGAGTATGAAGTTATCGTTCCTCTCTTTTCGTTCTTGTTTCGTTCCATACGTTCTTTCCGTTCCATACTTTATATATGAGCTGCTTTATCTATACTAATATTATAAAGAAGTAAAGTTTGTGTGTTTGTATATTTGTTAAATTGTAAGGGGTAATCTCAGGATCTACTGAACCGATTTTAAAAATTCTTTCAGCAATAGAAGGCCACGTTATTGCTGAGTGTCATAGGTTATATAAAAAACCGAAAAATAAAATGGTTTTTACGTGGTAGTCCGTTTTGCAAAGTGAATCAGAGAAAAAACAGGCAACGGACGGCGCGCGATGGCTTCGGGTTTAATTCGGATCGCGTTCGTGCTCGCTTCGGGGATTATTAATATTATGCCCAACGAAAGTGGGCACGGGTCAGCTAGTTCACTAATAATTTCGCGAAATATTAAAATATACTTATGTACATACTTTAGTCGCATAGTCGGCTAGAGAGTTAGATATCATAAAAGGCATATAAGTACATACAAAGCACGGTTAGTATATACGTCATCTATAGTATCATCTATCACAGTTGGAATCCAAAAATAACACCACGAATAAGTAGTTGTAATAAACGCGCTCACTAATTTTGCTGAATAATGTATTGACCTAGTAACGAGTATATTGGCGGAACCACAATCGGGTTCGTAATTCTAATCATAAGTTGCAACTAGCAATAGTAATAAAAAAAGAAGGGACATGTTTTGTTATTGAAACGAATGTTACTAAAATATGAAGATTTAAAATGCTATAATTTATTTATATGTATGCTTAATTGCATCTATTAGATTTCTCTATTAAATGGTCATACATTTTAAACTAAATATCGCAGCGGACAACGCATTGTGGTTCGTTGCGCAAACGCTTAGTCGCTATCCACGCAACTTGCATTTTGTTACGTAAACTAGAATCGAAACCTACGAAGACGTGAAAATTAGATACATTTACAATTTGCACTTTGGATTCATTTAAATATTAGTCTCCGAATGTACTTCTTAGCAATTCAGTATGTGTTACGATGATGGAAAATTAAATATTCATAAGTTTCTATCTTTTGTGAGGCTCCAGTAATTGAAAACTTCGCGGCCGGTTGTGTCATATATAAATGAGTTTGTTGTAGAATAGAATAGACAATAATTGTCAACCACAAGTACAAAATACAATAAAGTACTAAAAGATTAATTAGGACTAATCTAGCTGCGCTGATTAGACTACCAGGCAGAATCTTTAAGTAGGGTTACATGAAGAAAAAAAGAAAGAAAATTAATTAAATAACAACATAAAACAAATAACAAGCATTAGCTAATAATAATTAAAACAAAACCATAAAAAATATATAATAAAATAATCAATTTAAAAAATTACAACTAAGATTCGAACTCGACGATTGTATGGTTCTAAACCTTTGCCTTTCTAATTTGGACGAATACTTAGGTGTAAAATGATAGGGTGTAGTATCTCTAAGTATTCTGTGGTGTTTCAATGATATTGAAGTGATAACCTGCCTTTTATTATTATTATATTACAACTGTATTGAATACAATCAATACAAATTTCATATATACATTTGTCCAACGTTGCAAACAATGAAGGAAAACATCGTAAGGTAATCTGCAAACATCTGCGAAGAAACTAAGATGTATGTACTCGTATAATGGACCACTCCGTCAATGGGCCAGATTAGAAGACCAAGTCACCCTATAACTTAGGGTAGGATCGTATCCCTCATTGGAGACTTTGTGATTAGATTACTATGAAGAGCTCCCCTGGACCATCGCCGGGGAGCGGAGGCTGGGGGTACCTGGAAGTCGCTTAGCGTTCCCGGGGGCTCCCTACATGCCTGAGGAAGGCCATCGCTGAAGTTTTTAGTGGGTAGGCCTCCCCCTTCTGGGGAGGAGAGCCCTACATAACCGCCGGCTCTCCGCAGCCGGGGTATGCAATTCAATGCAATTTCCTCAGCGGAACAAAAAAATAAACAAAAGATTACGATGAAGAAATTAGAACTTGTATAACTAAATTAACATAGGACTCGTTAGTATGCGAGCTAACAGACAGTTCGTCATCATCATGCGTACACCTGCGAAGAAATTTAAAGGTGCATACGAAGTGGATCAATCCTTACTGTATCTGAATGAATCGAGTAAGGATAATGAAAAGAGATAGCATTTTAGATCAACAAGACTGAAAATTGTTAATACACCAAACATGGAAATTTAATACTTAGTAAGACAATTGTCAGTCTTAAGTGGAAACGTGGAGCTCATGAAAATGTCCTTGCATATGGCGATATGGCGAACCAGAAGTGTCTATTGCGACCACGGGGGGCATACGGACTACGGACGGACATTAAGTATGTCATATACATAAAAAGATCACTGTGTGTGGTTTTTAATTGTCTTCTTGGTCTATTGACTTAACCTCTGCTCTGAATGTATGTGAAGTTGACGAATCCTTACCTTATCCTTAGCTGGCTTAGCTAAGACCTAATCGCCTTAATTTAGAGTAGGCTCATAGTTCGGATAGCCAGATCCTTTGTTGTTGAGGAGTCCAGGTAATATTTGCTTTCACCTGTCGACCTTCCATGTCGTAACTTAAATAAATTTTCTTGAAAATATTTCTGATGAAGATAACTGATGAAGTTGTTGATTAGACAGATAGATTCAAAACATATCGGGACTTCACTGTACGTTATCGTCATACAATACATAAAGCTGCTTGATAAAACCGAAATATCATTGGACTTACAACAATTAATGTTTTGCTCAATTCTGATGAAGGGGAATGCAGTGCAGTGCGAATCCTCTCAAGATTATTTGATGTAGGACATTACCTTACCATGCCACGGAATCACCTTTATGTTCTTGTATCATTTTATATTACAAGCTTACCTCAGCGAGGTCCAGGACATATTTACTGGAAGGAGACAACCAGAGTCGTCTGCTTCAATACCTCCGTCTTACCTATTTCTATATCAGTTCACTTCAGTCCAAGGGACTGTACTTCGCTAGATAATAAATTGTGGAATGAATAGTCGCCTGCAGTATGTGCGAACCGCTGCGATATCGAAACCTTCAAAAAAGACCATAATCCCATTTAAAAGGCCGGCAACGCATCTGTGACTCCTCTGGTGATGCGGGTGTCTATGGGCAGCGGCTATCGCTTACTATCAGGTGATCGGTTTGCTCGTTTGCTGCCTTATTCTATAAAAAAAAGGTATGTTGACACCAAGATCTCCAACTCCAAAACAAAAGTGTCAAGTATGACGTAAGTAACTATTGCCTTTCACAATACTTGTATGCTACTTATCAGCGATATGTACAATATTCATATAATTCACGAATGAAGTAGTACGAGATGCCACACGGCGAGTCTATATCTGGAACAATAAAAAACTACATCAATAGAAGCATCTGCTCGGCAAAACATAATTTATTTACGTTTATTGCTCATGAGACGTTAATTGTTAATCTTTGTTGTATTGAGAAGTATAAAAATATTTTTTGTCAAATATCTGCCAATAGTTTCTCAAGGATTAGCAAAATTCGAAGTGAAGAATAAAAGAACTGAATGCGTGGATTTTATTCCCATTGCCTTCGCCATTTTGAGAACAAATAAAAGTAAATGCAAGGTTCGCGCGTTTTAATGGCGACAACGATCTGATTTTTATTTCCCGCTATGAAATTAAATTATGTTGGAGTACATAAATTGATGAAATTAAAATGTCATGATGAAAAAAAAAGAAAAAAAAATACATAATCATTTATGGTAATTTATTAATACTACGTTTGTCTATGAAATGTTAACATCAAAGGTACTCGCCATCTATTAACTGATAACGGAAAACTTTAATCTATGATGCGGAAAATTCATTACAAAATCAAGTAAATTACAACTAATTTTGTATGGACTTATTCTATTTGAAGGCAAAAAAAAAATGGGAAGATAGAAAGAAGAGAAGGATTAGGTATAATTTATTTATGTTTTCGGCACGGTTTGTGTATCCGCCATAAGTGAAAATTTACAATGAGTTTATTTAGATAGAGGTGGCACTATTGTCTCAAGAAGAGTAGAATTTATATTTCTCACGAGATAATCTTTGGCCTATTATAATGTTACAAAGCACACATATTATTCGCATGGTATCTTTATACTCCATAACAAGGATGACCAGAACTTATAATTATAACGAAATATTAGTATTATTATATAATCTGTGGAAAAATATAAACACTGTTTTAATCTATGAAATGTGGCTTGCAATTGTAACGCCATCTATAGACAAAGGTTGAAAATAGAATTGAATTGTCACTGAAAATCCTTCGATATATAACTACATCTTCATACATGACCATAGACAGAATATTCTATCAGAAATACTCGTAGCTAAGAATACATATGCGGATAAACCTTAATCTTAATTCTCAAAACATTTGGATTAAACACTCGCTATCATGATTAAATCCAACAGTAATCGACCTCCGACAATCGCAAGGTGCCGCACAAGGTTACACGCTCGTAAGACAGATAGATGAGAAAAAAATATATTTTATTGACATATAAATTACTACGGACAAGAACTCGTTTGTGAGACTGTTTTTATCGCTTTTATGCTCATATGTGGGTAGTCTGGTTGTGAGAATTTGAACCTCCTATGCCAGTTACCCCAAAACTTTCGATTTAAATAACATCTTGACCCCAATATGTGTATTTTTCAAGAAGACAAGTATATTACATTACAGATTTCTATTGCCTCCTTTTTTTGTTAATGCAATATTAAAATACAACTGAGGCTGTATTGCGTAGTTCCATTGTCTTTCTCTCGTGAAACACAACTGTCAATCTCAACGATCTCTGATTGGCGGCTTTTTAGTTTGAATACTCTTCTGACGTCCCTATGACTGTCAGCAAAAAATAAATTATTCGAACTCACCAAAACTCAGAAAGTAAAATATGTCAACGTATACGTATAGCAACCGGAAATTAAAAACGAGAAAAATGCATTCATAGATCAACTTGTGTTTCAGAAATGAAAGGCCGCACGTAATTCAAAGTCAAGCGAGCTTCTTTTTGACAGATATAAACAATATCTAAGCTCCATTAGCTTTAATAACCATATTTCGACTTTATAACGCTTTTATAATAAAAACTAATGGGAACGTATATATTTGATTTAACTGGTACATAGTTATGTACCAGTTATATTAATATAAACATTAAACTTTGCTTCGAAAAGTTAAAAAACCTTTTCCAAAATGCGGTCCTATTTTAGATAAATCTACTGTGTAATTTTGAAATTACAGACCTTGCAATTTCCATAGGCCCGTATTCATAAAGAACAATCTGATTTAGTTAGTTAACGTTTTTTATCCTAATTCATGATATTAATTGAAAGATGGAACAAGATAACAACGTTGATTAGACTTTAAAATATGTATTAATACGGTCCATATCTACTATTTCAAAACTAAGTATTATTCTTGTTTTTGTGTACAATATTTGCTTTGGTTCATTTCGTGTGTGGCTTAGATGTATAATGTCTAATGTTTCTAAGTAGTAGCACCCTTTGAACCTTGTTTCGTCTGCGGCCATGAAGAATCAAATCACAATGGAGGTCACGTAACATTACTAAATTATCATCGAATAGGCACGTTTGAGATTCCTATTGATAATTATCTTATTACTGCGGTTTAATATTACTTAGTACTATTTCTTATGATCTACTATCTAATATCTTTACAGGATTTAATTTGTCTTGGATATGAACAAAAGTCTTGTCTAACAAATGGTTTTTAACTAAATCTAAGTTCTTAATTTAGTTTTCGTGATATATTAAAATACTTATGTATAACTAAAACTATATTAATGACTAACTTATTGTATTGTTTCATTTTATTTACAAAAAAAAATATAACTCAATAAAAACCCTAACAAATGTGATCGAACGGTTTTATTACAAAGAAAAATATACATTTAATAGCTTCTGAAAATTTATGTAATTTCTTGCCAAACAGAGTGGCACACGATAATTAATTTAACAAATGTATCAAGACTGTTGGCGAGGAATAAATGCAAAATTTATTAGAATAATATTTTTTTCTCAAGTCAATAAAAAATATCCCGTCAGATTTTTTGTATGCATATTATGAGACGAACACAGTGACATCATTGTACATAGGTAACAGATCCCTATTTAAACAATAACTAACTTAGGTATTTATCTCTGAAATATTTACAGACATTAAAAAATATGTGCATTTTCCCTATTATAACAATTGCCGATACAATGTCGTGGTACTGTCATTATTACAAAGCGTTCCCGTTCCTCTTCATAAAACGGAAGTTGTCACTACCAGAATATTAAGTACGGATGAGTCCCAAAACGAAACGAAATCATTTATCAGACTCCCAAGTTAAATTGAAGTGAAAAATTGTTTAATCAATTTGCTTCTGGCAACAATCCAGGTTTTTGTCGCAAAACGGCTCCAATGGCTGCGGGCAGATAGCTCTCCGATTCCTACGTAAATGGGTTAAACCTTGAGAATATTGTCGTGATGCTAACTCCTTATAATGTACATTTGTCACTACTATATTCATACTAATATACCGGGTGTCTCATTCAATCGGTCAGTATGGGAAAGTCTGAAACTATAAGACATACGAAGATCTGTTCTAAGGAACCATGTCATCGATTTTAATAACAAGAAAACCTGCATTCATACATTTAAAAATCATCTGTACTCCGTTCGGGAATCGAACCCGATTGTTTTGAAAAAAAATACCTACACTATTTCTATTTAGATATCGATTGTGTAGGTCTTAAGCAGTAAATGTCTCTATGAAACATGATGTCTAAAATGAATAAAATGCATTGTTGCCAAGAGACATTGCCATTTTTGCCCTACCAAATGCCCGCAAGGTCGCCCGATTTAACGCCTCTGGACTATTTCTTGTGGGGATACGTTAAGGATGAAGTATACAAAACAAGTTATGATACCGTTGAAGACCTAAAAGTTGCCTTAGAGACAATTTTAGCGCAAATTCACCACATGAAGATAAAAATGCAATCATAAGATCGTTAACTAAACGTGTTGAATATTGTATTGAAAAAGGCGGCGGTCACTTCGAGCACCTACTAAAATAAAATAAAGTATGTGAAAACAATGCATTTTATTCATTTTAGACATCATGTTTCATAGAGACATTTACTGCTTAAGACCTACACAATCGATATCTAAATAGAATAGTGTAGGTATTTTTTTTCAAAACAATCGGGTTCGATTCCCGAACGGAGTACAGATGATTTTTTAAAATGTATGAATGCAGTTTTCTTGTTATTAAAATCGATGACATGGTTTCTCAGAACAGATCTTCGTATGTCTTATAGTTTCAGACTTTCCCATACTGACCGATTTGAATGAGACACCCTGTATAGTCGCAATCGAACAAATATGTTGTTATTATAATATCTATGTTTCGCATAGGTTACACTAGCCGTCGTCGAAAGGCTGGTCTACCATCTTCACTCAATGTTATAAACACTTTTTCAACTACCCTCACTTAATTACTAGCTCAAACCATTACTGTCAGCCAAGATGATAGTAACTGTTTCGGATGAATTGTTCAAAAGACCTACATAAAATTGCAATGTGTAGATTTTGAATACGGGCCTTAAGACTATAAAATAAGGAATTCCGAAAATCCAATATTTTACCAAGCCTGTATGCACATCATCACCATCATTTCAGTCTAAATCCACCACATCGTCTGGCCATCTAGTGAGAGACCTTTTTATTTTTTTGTTCCGCTGAGGAAAATGCATTTAATTACATACCCTGGCTGTGGCGGTTATGTGGAGCTCTCCTCCCCAGAAGGGGGACGCCTACCCACTAAAAACCTCGGCGATGGCCTTCCTAGGCATGTAGGGAATTCCCAGCCTCCGCTCCCCTGCCGATACGCTGGCGATCTAGTGGGAGGCCTACCAACGTTGCGGTGACCGGCAAATGCCTGATGCTTGAGGATTTTTTGCCTCAGGGACCGTATGTCCTGCGTCAGTCAGTCAATGTGCTCTATCCACTGCCACATAAGGTTCGTAATTCTTTGGGCTATGTAGGTCATTCTGATGTTTCTCCTATACGCACATACGAATTTAATTTAACTCTTCAATCAACGATTTTGATGACCTTATGATTGTTCTTCTTCTTCTTTTTCTCTCAGAAGAGAGAGGCTGAGAATCCTTGCAAGGAGCACGAAAGGTGCCAAGGATACCACCACAACGGCAAGTGTCATGGTTATTATGTCGGACTCCACGTCAGCCAGAGCGGTCTGACCAACGTTTCCTACCGATTAAACTCAGCCTTATGCCTAAGTTGTAAGAACTGTCTAGGCTAATCATGAGAGCGACCGTCCCCTTAGGAGAAGAGGCGATGCAGCACTGACCCATAAAAGGGCTCCAAAAGATGCGGGAAAACAAAGTGGCGCCGGCCACTATCATAATAGGATTGTTCTTGTCTGTTTTTGTGTCTAAATATAAGATTTAATTATATATATCTATACAAATACTGCCGACCATTACAAATAAATAGTTCTTCGGGGTGATGAGCATTGCCTAGAAAAGGCCTAGTGACTAATAGTGCAATTTTAATTTGACATAATAAAGATATAATCTATACTTACTAATATTATAAAGCTGAAGAGTTTGTTTGTTTATTTGTTTGAACGCGCTAATCTCAGGAACTCCTGGTTCGAATTGAAAAAATATTTTTTCATTGAATAGACCATTTATCGTGGAAGGCTTTAGGCTACATAACATCACGCTGCGACTAATAGGAGCGAAGAAATAATGGAAAATGTGGAAAAAACGGGGAAAATTATTCATCTTTGAGGGCTTCCGTTGCGTGCGTTGCGAAAACGGTTCACGATACCAAAAAAATATGTATGAAAGAATTATTCCTCTTGAAATGATCTAAAAAAAAAATGTCTATGTCAGTATATGTCTATCTTTTAAGGTTAACTCACTAGAATCGTTTTTATGGTAATCAAATTTGGTCAAAATTAATGCATTAATACCAATTATTTGTTAGAGTTGTATCAATATAGTAATATTACCTAATCTTTATCCAAATAAATGTGTTGTTGATTAAGAGTATTTAATTGTGAAAGAAATTGTCTATGATGCTCAAAATAACGCGGACGTAGTCGCGGGCACAGCTAGTATTTCATATAATAAGTGTGAAAAGTTAGGAACATATTTGAATGTTTGTACTTTTACCCAAAATAAAACTATTGGGATAATTATCTGAATGTACTTCCTAGACTTAGAGCAATCAAGTAAAACCAAGAAGGAAGAGCCAGTTATTAAACGTGTCATAAAATTAATACACGATGTAAATTAAATGAATGATCAAACTTATGAGCCACTATGAGCCAGCCGCGTTCAAGGTCTTCGTAGCGCAGCTCAATGTTAGAAATATTACACCTTACGAGAATATAATTTTAAAGAACGAAGTCAAGAAATATACAGTAATTGAATCTGAGAGATAATTATGTAGATATATTTGTATTACGTGATACAATGTCTTAAAAGCCTAATTAGGCACGTTCATGTAAACTAAATCCTACATCGTTACGTTAAGTTTTGTTTGTTCTGTTGTCTTATTGTAACGATATGAATGATGTGTGATATTTTTACCGGCAACTTTATCTAATATTCTATCTATATTAATGTACTAAATTACACTTGATACTAAGTGTTTTAGTAATTCTCAACTTATAAATGGCTACTAATATTATTAACGCAAAAGTATGTATGGATGGAAGTTTGTTACTCTTTAATTTAAAAACTTATTGTAAATATAAGCTACTCGAAATACTAATTTCGCACAGACGAAGTCGCGGGCACCAGCTAGTTATAAATGAAAAACATTAGTTGTATCTTCTTCACTAGTTTTTAATTTTTTTTATACACAATACCACAGACTAGATCACTTCAAGACTCAGATCACAGATAATACTCAGAAATTATCATATGTAGAGTATAACTAACTCATTCCGTGGTCCTGACTCTACATAATGTTTAAGTTTATAGCCATAATTCAAAATGTATTAACATTTAGTTGGACTTGGTCACACTTCAAGTAATCGTATTTTATTTTTTTATTGTAGTCGTCTTAATAACCCCTTGGTGCTCGCACTACCTTACACCGGATACCACTCGCGCCCGGTCAATGGCGGTTTGCTATGTTGGACTCTAAAGAAGGCTCTCCATTCAAGCCGTTATGGCCAAGGCTCAGGCTGAGTTTAGTTGGTAGGTCACGAGATCGGACCGCTCCGGTCGTGTGGAGTCCAACATAACCTTCGTGACACTTGCCGTTGCGACGGTATCCTGGGTACGTTTCGTGCCCCTTGTGACGAATTGTCAGCCTTCCTCTCTTGAGGAAACAAAATAGCAGAAAGCTAGTGTTGCATATTATAAATTTTGCGTCTTCCAATGTGCATTATAGACGACTACACTGTATCTTGTTTAATGTCACTGCTCTATACTCTCTGTGCGATACGCTTCCATGTTTTATACATTCTTGTTAATTCATATTACATAGTAATATATCTTTCAAATCCTTGTTTAATTCATCAGCTAGCCTACCAACTAAACACTACCTACAGCCTTTGGTCGGGTAGAAGGCCTGGGACCTTATCGGCTTTGAGATCGTATTTTGTCGGGTAGAAGGCCTGGGACCTTATCGGCTTTGAGATCGTATTTTGTCGGGTAGAAGGCCTGGACCTTATCGGCTTTGAGATCGTATTTTGTCGGGTAGAAGGCCTGGGACTTTATCGGCTTTGAGATCGTATTTTGTCGGGTAGAAGGCCTGGGACCTTATCGGCTTCGACATAGGCAAAATCTTTTGCAGAAAGTTCGGTATAATATAACATGTTTTCAAAAATCAACATGAATCCCGCTAACTATAGCTTTATCGTCATTTATTATGAAATGTATTGAAAATTAAAATGAAAACATTTCATAATAAATAAATTGTTGTAAGTCTAATTTTATTTTTTTTTTTTTTTTAATTTTTGTCTTTAGACATAACATTTGAATAATCAGCCATATTATAACTAGAGATCGGATAATCGGATGCATATTTACCTAAAGTTAGTTTAAGACAAAGTATGGAAACGGCTTTTTATTGTTTTGTTAAATAAAATTTTTCACCAGTTCTGTTTTTTTATTCAATTATTTAATTGATTATTGTTTTAGTCAAACTAGCTCACTACTTTCGTATAACACTCTTCATGTAATAAATCGTACATTCATAAATCGCACGGGGAACTGAAACTAAACTTCATGTAAATACGTATGCATAGTTGTATAAATGAACCCGGAGTCTCGGTCTTTTGAAAATAAATACCACGTGCTAATTTAGTAATTTTCAAACAATATCACTACGTTAAATTTGCAGTCCCGTATTTTCCCGGGATTTTTATTTAACAAAATATATTTTAAAAAGCCGCTTCCATAATTTGTGAGCCAAAAATTAACTTTAGGTAAATATGCATCCGATTATCCGATCTCTAATTATAACTGTCAATAAAATATGGCGGTTTGACAGATATTTATACAAAAGCTGTCAAGTGATGTAAATATTCCTCGAATAATAGGCAGCCGACGATCACGAGCCGTGGTAACCGATTCATATGCGATAAACCTATGTAATACAAAATGCTATGTTATGAACGGCACAAATCTAACTTTAGGCTGCGAATACTCAACGCTCAATCCACAAGCTGATTCTTTGACGTATAATGTTCCTAATAACGGTTACTTACATTCACCGATTGTAACAAGAATTCAATAACAATCAATTCAGAGGAACACACAACATCAAAGTTACAAGAGACAACAGCTTGCATGCACGTATTAACGTGAAAATAATTTCATCTCTATCACCAATACATAAGGTTAAAAAAATATCGGAGCGCCGTTATAGATGTTTCAGAGATTAGAGCGATATGGCTGATATTACGAGGCAGTAAAGTTCAAAATGGTGTTACGCATGCAAAAGTAGTAGCAATTAATTGTTTCAATGGTATTTCCGATGACGGCCATCCGTACCGAGAAATTGAATCAATCATGTTTAATATTGTAGAAGGGCGTAGGGAGTGTAGATTCAATAAACGCAATTTTAATGTAGGAGCTTCAAATAGCGTTATACTTTTTATTTGCAGATGCAGCTTGGAACAAGAAGTTGTAAATTATTATTATCTCTATTAACTTGTAAATGAGTTGAAAGAATTCTCCTGAATCTAAGCATTATTGCGAATCTAAGATGTGTGTTTGTAACCCTTTTACAGAAAAGGTTATTCCTTATCTTGCGGTGACGAATAGAATACATTATTTTTTCCCATCGCCCCATGGACGTTGCTGAATATTTACTTGTGATTTGTACTGTGCAAATAAAGTTTAAATAACTAAGCAGTGTAAATAACTAACGTTGAAACGGCAAGATTGGTTTATTCTAGTTATTTTTACAGTATCACTAACTGATGCACGCGTTTTCGTCTGCGCAGGATTTAAATATGTATAGTAGTAGTTGAGAGAGTTAGTGTGTTAGTTGTAGAGTAGTGTTAGTTGAGTGGTTACATATATATATATATAGTCATGGTTGTTAATATATATATCTATCAAATATATGTATGTCTATCCGTTACCCTAGTTTCATAACACAAGCCTTCAGAGCTTACTTTGGGCTCGGGTAATCGGCGTAAGTATAAGAAATGTATACTTCAACGGTCTTTTTTGTAGAATTTTCATAATAAATTACATATACATAACATTTTTTCCTACTTACTTGACACTTATATTTTCGACAATTGTGTAGACGACAATTTTTTAAATTCTATCCATAATAAGAGTACTCTTTTAAGTGAGAAATATTGTAGAACCAACAGTACACCTGCACCTATTACTTTTGAAGATACATCGCCATGTTTGCGGCGCCGTCGCGGGTCGCTCAAAAACGCTCCATACTAAAAGCACTGCAATCGTGACGTCATAACTAAGTAAACTCGTCAAATTTGTATGAACGTATAAACATATTTTAAAATAACTTTATTTTTCTATTTGTAATAGGTATACCTATATAAAAAAATGTTACATTTAATGTGTGATGTGTTCATTAGAATAACGTAAGAATAATTGCTCATTTTTTAGAAATCTAAAAACAATATAAATTAAAAATTAAACTGAAATTTCTATATTGACATACTTTCATGAGATATAAATTGCTCAAATCAGATAATCCTACTACTATAATAAAGGCGAAAGTTTGTAAGTATGGATGTATGGATGTTTGTTACTGTTTCACGTAAAAACTACTGAATGGATTTGAATGAAACTTTACCACAATATAGCTTATACATCAGAATAACACATAGGCTACAATTTTTGAGGTTTCTAATGTGAGGTTGTAAAAAAAACACATTTTTTGCGCTTACATTGCAAACGCTGACTGAATCCTACGTAGTTTATAGGAGCATACTGCAGTAGCTACCTATAGGCCTATGATTAGGGCTCTGCAGTGCTTAGTTACCATATTTCTTACTTATTACTAGACTAGACGGGACGAACCTGAAGTCCACGCGAACGAAGTCGCGGGCAAAAGCTAGTTATAGTATAAAAACGGCCGTAATCAGTTGTAGTCGTATACCCTATTCACACAATGTTTTAATGAAATATAGCCTGTATTATGTTGATGTATAAGCTATATTATTGTGAAGTTTTATTAAAATCCATTCAGTAGTTTTTACGTGAAAGAGTTACAAACATCCATCCATACAAACTCGCGTTTACAATATTATTATTAGTAAGGATGTCTTGTGACAGTGTGTAACAAAAAGGAATTATTGACGCGGTCTACAAATTAATTTAAACGACTAACATAAAGAAATTAATAATTTATATTACACTTAAGACTTATATAAAGAAATTAATATATTAACACTTGCATGTCAATACTCAAATTTATCAAATAAACAGAAGAAATAAAAATATAATGACAGTTCCAACGATCGAGGTTCAAAAAAATAGAGGTTCGTTTATAGAGTATATACGCACTAATAATACAATAGTGTATCAACTCAAAACGTCGTACTTGACATAATACACACGCAAAATTTGATTCCTCACGCGTGATCAAGACCGTCGTTCGATTAGTGCAACAACAGAATAAGGATAAATTAAAAAACTTATGTGACAGTTATTCAATTTGCAACTATTACATGAAGTGAGTAATAAGTTTTCGGTTGATTCTGAAAAATGTTCGATTTTGAGTTGATACACTATTGTATTATTAGTACGATATGTTTATCGGATATATATCGTTTTACGACAGTGACGTATATTGTTATCAATCTAGCTTTTCATAATATAAAACATATGTTACAATATAGTCTTATGAAGAAACAACAATAACTTTATAGCAAAGGTCAAAGATTACATAAATGATAACAATAATTGGGTGTAATTATTATGACTTTATAGTTGTTTCTTTTGTAAATACAGTTGCCGCGAATTGTTGTCATGGAGAATAGTCGAATACAGATTAATCGCCATTCACTTTGACGAATAATCGAATAACTCGGCATTACTATTCGACATAAATAAGGCACATTAAAAATAATTATTATATCTATTAAATAATTACAAAAGTTCTTAATATTAGTTACTTAATTTTAAATTATGATATTTTCTATGGTTATGAGAAATAAAGTTATAGAAATCTGCATCATGTTATAAAATACATTAAAAAGCCTTACTAACTTCATGTTAGGATTAAATTTTAATATTAAAGAATAATTATTTGTTCGTAATATTTTTATTTTGGACAACTAATCGCCTAATAATGCCAAATACCGAATAATAATGAGTATTCGCGGCAACACTAAAGTAAAACATAATTGCTATAATTACGAAATTGTATCTGGCGAATATGTGACATTTACGTGATCTTCTAATGGGAGTTAGACTAAAAAAATCTTTTGTTCTGACGCCATTTTCAAATTACCGTTTTCACATTTATTTTGTAAATAGTATTAAATTATATATAGAATCATATTAAATAGTTCAGCTGTAATAAATTATGGCTTGGAAAGAAGAGCGATAAAATAAACCTTCAGGCTAGTATTAATAGTTAAATCTGACTTAGTTAATCCACATGGTTTTCTCTATGTAACTTATGATATTTATTTAAAGGAACGAGACAACACCGTAGGTTAACTAAACTAGGCTTGAAAAATCTTTATTAATACATCATCAGAGGTTTTAGCTTGTTCTTCTCGAGAAAGCTAGTTCAATTCCCGAACAGTTGTAATTTTCCTTATAAGCATTTACAAAGCTCTGAGTCTTTTACAGTTCTTGTCCTTGTACTTATTTTGACATCATGAAGTACGTGTAAAAACACGTTGGACAAAGATTATTTGATTTTGAAGTAAAAATATACTCAATGACAGAATTATTATTAGGTATGGATTAAAGGGCAGATTTTTACTATCTGCAAGTAGCACGTATGCTTACAATTTGTCAATAATACCAAATTTTGTAATCACATCAAAGCTTTCGCGTGATTCAACAAAGGATGACGAAGAAGGCCCCTACCCGAGACCCAACAAAAAGGGCCGTTTCCAATAATTCCCACTGTAGGATCGTGCGCACACGATAATTTTTTATCGTAATCCCTCATCTGCCCGTTCCTTTCAAACTCCGCACGTGCGAAAAGGACAGCACGCGACTGCAAACTGCAAGAGCGAAGGACATTGACTGCATTAAATGTTTTTGTACAGTTCCCCCGCCGTTTGTATTGTGGCAGCTCTTCTGTCTTAATCATAAGGCTCAAAGTAGCAATACGTTGGTGTATGCAAATGATTTTATGAATTACTATCACCTGGATGGGAGAATGCACGTATTATTATTTTGGCTTGAGCTGAGGAGGCATGTGATTGTTGTAACTTGGACTCTATGCCTGTGGTTTTAACTGCTAGTTTTAAACGCTTCGACATTTTATGATACGGCCTACAATACTATAATTAAGTAGAGTTCATGATGAGACTGTAAAATAGGACTAAAAGCGTAAATGGTTTTATTTGATATTGCAAGTGGCTTATGTAAGTTAGTTTTCCAATCCGTGTGTTGTAGAGTTATATAAAGAGAAAGTTTTTAAGGTTCATAGTAATTTAAATTTTAATTTTTTTGGATTCAGAATACTATATTTAAGCGATACTCTAAAAGTGAACATTAATATTTCACGCCTAATATCGAATAATTTTGTGTTAAACTTATTATTCTTACTATAGCTCAGTCCCTCTTTCTCAGTAACCCTCTATTTTCCATAGCACCCTCAACGCACAATTCACCAAATCAAATGAGTTTCTTATGCTTCGATATAAAGTTCAAAATTGGCAAACGGTGTCATGTAATCAATCATAGTTTTAGCACGTTTGACGAACCATGCGGATCGGATAATACAAATAGTGTTGCTGCCAGTTTTGTTATCGTCTTTCTATAGTTTTCTTATTTTATGACGTTACTGCATATATACCGCTTTAGTCGACATTCGACGAAATTAAAATAATCTTTATTCAACATACTCCTATTAAGTCCGCCTTTGTACACCAATATATGTAATAATAATAAAGCTTACTTTATACCATGCAAAAAAAAAAAAGAAGTATGATACAATATTGGCAGTAATAATAAAGTTACAATAAAAATTAAAGATTTACAACGGAAATTTTGAATTACGATGACATTGTGACATTGTAGCTAAAATAAATATGATATATACATTTGTGAGTGCTGCAAATTTGATAAAAATTTCCTAGTTTATTTATTTTTTTATTTTTGCATGGAGGACCCCCTTTGGCTTTGGTTGGAGGAGGCTTTTAGCCTCCTCCAACCAATATATGTACATAAAGTTTAAATATATAAATAAAATAAATAGGCATTTATAGGTACTTATTGAGCTCAAACTAATATAAAAATTAAAGAAATCAGGAGCTTAAAAGCTACATAAACTCTACGCCTGTTTTGAAATAGGAGAGTCTTCCAGAGAAGAAACTGACAGATTCTATTTTTAAATCATAGTCTACTGTCGACGGTCTCTACATAGTACAGATTCTAAATAAATGCATTAAAAATGGGTTTTTAATAATATTTTCATTCCGAACTATCCAGTAATTAATCGAAGATACTTGAGTTGGGAATGTCTCGCTCTTCCCTGGAGGTACCACGATGCAATCTCTTGGATAGGGAAACTAAGTAACTAATGAATGAATTTAGATTAAAATAAATTATTTTATGAGTTGCTGCCACATTAGGTATATATAATTTCCTGACATATTATAAACCATTTTCATTATAAAGTGCGTCTGTAAAATATCTACTGGGTTTGAAGGGATTTTTTTAATAAGAGAATTCTTTATTTAACAAACTCTACATTTGACATATTCATTATTTGAAGAATATTGTAAACTGTGTCCCAAAAATCATTCAATCTCAGTATATTTTTCTCTGTATTTCTTTAATTGAAATTATTCTTCATTTAACAATCTCTACATTAGACAGATTCTTTATTTGAATAATTTAGTAAAATATGTGACAAAGATTATTTAACCAAGGAACAATTAATCAGTATATTTTTGCCTGTTATACATACATATACTTAAATACGCCTGTCATTAAGTCAATAATAAGCAGGGATGCTTTTTTTTCTAAGTTAAATTTTGCTCAAAAAGCACAGTTTGTTTTGGCGTAATGGGGATATCGTCAATTTTATTATCTTAGTGTAATAGGAGGGCGCGCACGGACACTCTTCAGGCACTTCACAGATATATAATTTCTGTTAGATTCTACATCTACAGAAGGAAAAGGAGAGACAAATTGTGGAAAAACGGTGAAATAATAAGGTAGTACTAGTAGTAGAGATTCTTATTTCATCTCGCTAAGCTACAACCATCTTAATAAATTTTGTCAATAATAACAATTAGATTCTTATCAATGGAATTACCTTTCCTTTAGTTAAGTATTTGTTTATTTTTCATTTCATATTAATCGGACAGTGCAATTTTTGACTACTCTTGATTCAGAATTAACATTTTCTAGGTCATTGAAAAGTATATATGAATCAGCTTTGACTTAAGGCCATCATTAAAAAGGGAAACGATATTTTTATACCACGACGGTAGCAAAAAGACCTATGCTCTGCCTAATGGTAGATTAAGAACGTCTGCAACCACCAGGAGCATCACAAGCGTCCAATTTGCCCATTTACCGGGGCAATTTACATTTATATTAAATGACTTAAATTTATTATTTATAATTATTAATAGTGAAGCAAAAAAATTAAGAGCAAATAGTATTTGTGATATAGTTATACGGACAATATCGCAGAAGTTGTCTAGAACAGTTATAAAAACAAACAATTTTGATTCAGATTTTCATCGATTTTCACTTGTTAGTTTGAAACAGAATAATATACTTAGGTAACGTTCTGTTTCTGTTGTGTTGGCATTACGGGTGATGAACAATTAAAAAAATTCGATTAATAATATTATGTACTAATACCTAATTTGAAGACGATCTGTACGATCTTGCCAGATCATCTATCCTCTTTGCTCAAGTCAAACACGACTAAAGAATTACTTGTTTTCAATTTGATCCATCATTAATAATTTTATCTACTGTATTGTTATAAAGTAACAATGAGTGTAAGTCCAACGACGTTATATTATATTTATTTACTTATATTGACATTAGGGCTCGCAATGAAGCTGTTACAGCGTGCCTTATCAAAGATGAGTTCAAATTAACTAAGATTACTTTAATAATGTTTCATGATTTTGAATACTTGTTTTTATTCCCTTTGCCTGTTGATAACAATGAAGTAAATACTGAAGCCTAAAGTTCGTGCACCGTTTGAAGAGTTTGTTTATGATAAAATACTACTTGGTTAATTTGACTAGAACCTATTTAGAAAGAAATCATTGGAATATCATATTTTTTTTGTATTATACACAGTTTTTAACAATTACAATACCCATTCACTGAGGCTATGAATTATCAAACAAATATCTTTCGTTGCGACAGTAGGACCTGCGCCGCTTAGCGACGAGTGGCCGAACTATGCCATCTAAGAGCTTGCTACAAAATCAAGGCAGGGCGTTACCCGTCATTAATCCACACAAGCAAACATTATATCTCGAGCTGCCAAGAAGTATCACCTGTCCCGCTTTCGCGTACCGCGGCGGCCCGCACGCGAGAGGGACGGCGATCGAAGGGTCAGAATCAATACCACATGACACGGGCTGTTTTATTTTGTTGGGGACATCTTCGAGTTTGTATAGACAGTGGCGGTTCGTTGCGTCCTTTGTTCCGACTGAGATGAGGTAGCGCGTCGCTTACCTATTAACTTCTGCACTCCTGGTACTTGAACAATACTAGTAACATTATAAATATATTGTTTTATGATAGTTTGTTATCGCTATCGTCAATAATTGTATCATATATATATGTTACTGTATTTATTATAAGTATGTAGTTTTTTAAGAAATCCTTAAAATTTTAAGAGATTTTCTTTTTTTTTAGATATCAAGAAAGCGAACATTTTGAAACGTTAAGTTTTAAACTAACAAATTATAAAGATAGAGAAGTAGAAATTTCATAGGGTTTTTACTGTAATCACTTACGAATTAAATTTTAATAGAAACTTTTTAATAATAGGTGTCAATCAATAAAAACAAGAACTAATTAAGTTTTAAGTATTGATAAACAACTCTTTCGTATCAAAATCAATTTTTAGTGATTATTAAAGCTATCTAATAGAACACCACATTAAAATTTTCCGAAAGGGTTCAACGGTCTCGGCAGGACGATGATCTCATTCAGTCATTGTCCATCCTCATTTCATACTTTGCAGGATTTGTTGAAAATAAAAGATTATTAAAGAATACGAACTAAGAGCATATGAAAGCTCTTTTCAATCAAGCTTTTACTAAGAAATGCTCTCGAATTACTGTTTTACAGCTAAGGAAGCTTCGTACTTATTAAATGTATAATTTATTGGGTGAGTCATAAGTATACAGTGCAACTTTACATAATAAATGTGACTGGAAGAACAACCATTCGTTTCAAAAAAGTTTTTTGTTAAAAAATTAGTTAAAAAAATTTTGCTAGGTTAATAAAATATAATAATTGATGCAAATATATCAATGAAGTTGTTGTCGGGAAAAAAGAAAAGCGCTCCGCTTTTTACACGCTAAATTAAACATACAAATTTGACTATGGACGTCTAAAATTTATATTTAAAAATCATATATTTCTCATTATTATCATAACTAATCATAAAGATAATGCCCAAATATAAGAACTGGCAAGAATCTTACTAACAACTGATATTCGAAGCGTTCGTGAACATTGTTTGACACATTTCAGGGAAAATCTTAGGTTATATTAGTCATTTACATACCATATTTGATTCAGTAAATTATAATAATATAATTCCTTAACTAGAAGTGTGAGGAGAAAATTAAAGATCATAAAACGAGCGAACTTGTCAAAATGCTAAATCAGTAACTCGACCGCGCTGGCATAATTTGCCCAGAGCACCGGTACGAGGGGTGCAACCCTCGGGCGGTCGTAAATCAATAATTACTAATAGAACCTCAAACTAAGGGTGCATTTGGTTTGTAAAGACACCGGCACAACGCGGAGACTGCACGCGTTCTTACCTCAGCGTAGTCAAAATTTTGTATCGCTACATTGAGTTACATCTTTGATACTCTGAACGCCTGGTACCTTTTACCATAGCATGTGCGCATTTGCTTGATATTATGATGTGTTTCACTGTCACTGTCACTTTGAGTCGTTGAGAGGCAGACGGTCAAATTATATTTTGTGTTGGAATACAATAATATTGTAACTAAATAAAAGAGACTTGTTTGGCTTGAAAACCGCGGACTCATGTTTTTGCATTTTATGTTCAATATAACATTTTGACACTTCCATCATTTGTATACTCGTATATTAGAAGTGGCATTATTTGTGCATAGAAATTTAGGTTCCAATTATAGTTCCACTTTATAAAAAAGTCTGTATTCTTTCTTCATAATAAAATTATAAATTCGCTTAAAAGTAATTAGCTTTTAGATCTTAAGCAATATTGTTTTCTTTTTATTCATTTAATAAATAAAATTATGACTTTATACTATTTTGTAAAGGAGATGTCCCATATTGGTTTATAGTAACTAACTAGGGTAAATTTGATATATTTGGATAGAAGGCTCTAAAAGAAAGTAATCGCCGTAAGTCATGTTATTTTCAAGACCCCCGATTTTTAATAATTCGTATTCTAGTATAATAAAAAATGAAATATCTTTAATGCAATAATTACACATTGCTTAAAAAAAATTATCAACAAGCCTTTTAAAATTCTAAATACATACATAATTGCTTTAATGAACCGAATATTTCTAATTTTGAGAAGTTTTTAACTAACAAAATATAGGGACTGCTATGTTACTTAATGTATGTTATCTAGAGCCAGAAAAAAATATTAATAAAAAATTAACTGACAAGTCAGGCACCTGCTGTCAATGTCATAACTCAACGGAAAATATCAAACATAGAGTAAGATACCGGTAGTCACAGATTAATAAAAACATCATTAAGGTGTTGCCATAATGAAATATTTCTTAAAAACATGTTTTATTTATTTAAAAATAATTGGGGGTGGTAAAAATATTTCTTTTATTTGTTTCATACTTCATGTTTTTTCGGCTTTCAAAATAATGTAGTTTGGTGTTTGTTAGTTAACGCTGATCACAAAAAACCAACCTCCTTGTAATAAGAGGACATCTCCTTTGACAACATTATCTAAGAACTTCAGTTCTTAGACAATTCATTGAATGTTTTAAAAATTATTATTAAAATTGACACCTCTATAGTCGATCTGCATAGTCGAGTGTCTGAGGTCTCGAGCTCGAATCCTGGTGGGGGCCGATATTTGCGTGATGAATGCGAGCATTTGTACCTTAGCCAAGGTTGTCAATATATATTTCTAGCAAAAAAACTTAAATATGTATGTCTATCCTAAGGGATAAACATACATATTTAAGTATTTTTGGCTTTAAGGCTTTGTGTTATGGAGCCTATGGTAAGCCCTAGGCCGTTCCCGGGGGCTCCCTACATGCGTGAGGAAGGCCATCCCTGAGGTTTTTAGTCGGTAGGCCCCTTCTGGGGAGGAGAGCCCCCATAACCGCCGGCTCGTCACAGCTGGGGTATGCAAGTTAATGCATTTTCCTCAGGGGAACAAAAAAAAAGGGGGGTAAGCCCTAGGCTCTATAACACAAGCCTCACAGAGCTTACATTGGGTTAGGCTAATTGGTGTAAATGTAAGAAATAATAACCCATTTTTACCTACCTATATAATATAAATCAATTTGACATTATGTTTTAAAAATTATTTATAATACAATTTTGTTTTGTAAAGACTATTTGTACCCTTACAAGTAAAACATGATAGAGTAAAATATTCTGCTTTCGTAGCGTTCAGTTGCTCAGTTGAAGTAATATATACGGATTAATGCGTTTATCACCGTGTAATAAGTTTTTCTGTTTATCTATAATTAGTGCACTGTATTTAATCTAATTACAACTTAATTGTAATTATTTATATGTTTTTTATTAGATTAGTTAGATTTAGTTTTTTGTTATATTCATTACCAATTTAACATGACTTGACAGTTCGAATTGTCACTGATCATGATGAACTGTCAACATACATTAAATATTATATTACACGTAGCGATAAACTTAATTACTGATATATAATTTAATAGATAAAATTAATTACAGAGATTACATAAATAAATATGAAATAATCTATAATTTAGTAATAAAAACTGTACAATAATAAATTAGGTACTTAAAAATAAAAATTATCTCAAAAAGTTACAAAAGTGAGGCAGTGTGCCAACAACGCTGGCAGAATCACCTCGATCGCCGAACTTAATCGATGGCCGAGCTAGCTGCCAGCTCTTGAATCACCATGGGCTTCATGAGGCGCGCAGATAACTCTTTGTAAAGGCTGTGGTGCTTTATCGTCTTGTATTTCAATTTATCATATAAATACATTTTTCATACATCTATGAGTATTAATTAACGAATTAGAAGAAGAGTAACTGAATAAAAATAGTATAAATGTCATTACTTGACCAATTTAATTTATAAACATTTTTAACTAGTTTATTTGGTAGTAGTTTTAGCTACTAGACGCTAAGTAGAAATTCTCGTTGTTTTATAATTAGATACTTTATTAATATTTTTCTATAAATACACCTATGACTGGCAACATACTGTCAAATCGACTTGAACCTTAAACGCTATAATGTAGAGATGTGTAGAATCCTCTATCACAAATAATACGCATGGTGCTCCGAAGAAATTATTCCACATACCAAATCGTTCACTCTCATCACTTGGTCCACAACAGTCGTTCACAATTTGATACAAGCCAGACAAATAGGTGTAAAAAAATCCATACTAACTGAAAACAAAACTAACATTATTGGCAAATTTAACTATTCAATTACTAGGCCAGGTCAGAAGTACCCGCAATCGTCGAGCATGTATGAGGAATGTTATGAAAGTAGATGAAGCGAAAGAGATATGTAAGGACCGTAGCAAGTGGAAAGACGTAATCTCTGCCTACCCCCGTGGGAAAAAGGCGTGAGTGTATGTATGTAATTACTATATAATCAAGCAATTATAGAGTAACAAATTCTTCATATATATGTATATATATTATGTGTGTGTATTAAATTAATAATGTTATGAAGTAAGAGTTTTTTTTATTTTAGATTAACGATAAAAATATTAAATTATATTAATATTCAACATTTTAGTCTTTATTGTATAAAGAAATTTCAGTTCAAATTTGTCATCAGATTCTGGTACTTTTTATTATCATGTTAATAATATTATTAACTATTTGTTAACAATAAACGTTTTTTTTTTCTCTCTTCATATATCTGCAATCAGCCCCTTGGCTTTTATCAGATTTGTTAGTAACATATATAGCAATTGTGAGTGCACATCCAGTGATGCATCAACTCATATTTTCTTTACTATAAACGTTTAACAATAGTATTAAAATAATAGATAATATCTCTTAAGAGCTGAACTGCAAGTTCTATATTAAAACAGAGGCTTCAGATTACATTAATATTTATAGAATGACGATCTTTCCACCCACCACTTCGCCTACGTTATATCGGATTTTCCAAAAGAAAACATACATTTTCTCGCGGTAAAAATGATGTTTTGTTCTTCCCCGGGCTTCCAACCACACCCCGACCAAAGTGCATCCTTAAAGCTATTTAAAGTCACCTAGGAAAAAAGTATCTAACCGTAATAAAAAAATCCCTATGTCCTTCTTCGCGTTCCAAACTGTGCTTATATCAACTTTTCACTGATATATATTCAAGTTTCTGAACCTATTCATACAATAACTTTCCACCTCTATTTTTACCGATTATGGGTAAATAATGAAAAGCTTAAAATAAGTTTCAAAGTGCTAGCTTTAAAAATAACGTACTTTCTTGGAATACAATTTCGTGTATTAAATGTGTGTAGTTTAATTTTTTTTTATTATATATCTCATAAAATCACCAATACAAAAATACAGCATAAATAACATTTAATAAACGAATGAGGTTTTTGCCAAATGTTATAATTATAGTGTAAGCACGTATGACCCTATTATATATACATATACATATATATATATATATATATGTGTTGCTTTGCTGTTAGTAAATATAATACAATGATTGTGAACATTAGTTCATATTTGTTGCCAGATTCTAGTGCATTAACCCTTTCATATTTATAGTTATTTGCTATAGCAATAACAGTTGTTAACGCCGCAATAATAGAAAATATCTCGGCGAGCTGACCAAATAACCATTACGAAACAGCTCCAGGCATAATCGCACCCCAGTTCTCTGTCGCACTCGCACCAATTAACGATTAACAGCCGTCCCTTTCCGGCCCTTTCGAGGCGTTGACTTCACTGTTTTAAGTGAAGAATTGATTTTTCAACTATACAAAGGACGCCTGTGATTAACTGTATTCCTAATGGTTTCTATATTCTGTGGTTGGTAATATGATGTTTTAATAACATGAAGTTGTATATGAAAATGTGAAAAGGTACGCTCTTATTATAATATAACACTTAACCTGTTTTAGCGTCTTTCAACTCAGTATACATTTACGTATCGTAAATAAATAATACATTATTATATTAAACATTATTTAATTAGACACGGACATTTATTAGGTACTGTAATGACCTCATCTTGTATATTAATCGAAAGAGTTTGTAACATCATACACATTAGCCGCGAATTTATCAATTCAAATTAGGAACTCGTAAAAACATTTGATGGCTTGGTATATAAGTCTTGTCAATGGAATCATCTTTCTTTGACAGTTCGGTGGTATTGTTTGCTTGTTCTTAGTTTAAATAGATGACTCGAACAAATGAGTTTACATTACAAACTCTTTCGACAAATATGCAATGAGAACATTACAGTATTTATTGAGCGATTTAATATTGGTTAATTAAACACTTAGAACCATATAACTTTTGACCATAAAATGAAGCAGATTATGTACAGAATTTGCCTGCGCGATTTTCTTTATTTCTTTCTTTTGCAAAGCTTCTGTCTTCCTAAAATTGCAGCGTAACGACGTCAAGCAATTGCATTATGAATATCGCATCTATTTCGTCAAAATTTTTGTCAATATTTTAATATTTGCTATTAGATATTCGTCTGTGTATTATCAAGGATCACTTTCAGAGAGACTCAAAGCTACCCTTAAACAAATACAGTATTTTGGCTTTAGTCCGATATTCATTGTGTACTTACATTTATTAATAAATCTCTATTAGTCGACAATATCTGGTTAAGACATGTGTGCTCATCATTTTTAAATAAATGATTAATTGGGAAATGATTATAATTTTATCGATCAATTAGGCTTAAAAGTAAATTTTTAAAGATAGCTTCATTAATTTACAGACAAATGGTAAACTGTAAATTTGTAACTTAACATCGGAGGCATAAAGTTCGGAATAAATTGTAGAAAGATGATATATTGTGATAACTCGATAAGCAAACTGCTCACGGTCTGTATTATTAATTCATGATTAATATATGTATAATCTAAATGTTTGGTTATATACATATGTTTCTTAATCAAATTAGACGAAAAAGGTATATACGCCGTCGTTCACAACAAAACCAAGGAGTGGTTACATTTCTTTCTCTACCTTTCTATTGTTACAGAGGTGTCAACTAAAAGCTGCCCTAAGTACATATACTTAAGTCCAACTTCGATTACAAGATCACATTATACCTACATGTCCGCTTCCATAGTTTTGATTGTCAAATAAAAGAAATTGTTGATATAATAAAATACGGATGACACTTTTGTTCTTATTAGAAGAAAAGTGCCATCCGTATTTTAACTTATATTTGAGTTAAAATTATGTCATTAACATTACGGAACAGAAACCTGGCCACTCACAATGGGCCTTATAAGGCGGCTCAAAGTCACCCAGAGGGCAATGGAGAGGGCTATGCTCGGAGTTTCTCTGCGTGATCGAATCAGAAATGATGAAATCCGCAGAAGAACCAGGGTCACCGACATAGCCCGAAGAATTGCGAACCTTAAGTGGCGGGGCACATTGCTCGCAGGACTGACGGCCGTTGGGGCCGTTGGGGAAAGGTCCTGGAGTGGCAGGCATATGCTGGACACCGCAACGTTGGTAGGCCTCCCAAGGTGGACCGACGATTTGATGAAGATCGCGGGAAGGCGCTGGACGGTTGCAGCGCAGGACCGATCTGCGTGGAGATCCTTGGGGAAGGCCTATGTCCAACAGTGGGCGTCTATTGGCTGAAATGATATGTCATTAAGACAAAAAGACATCTTTCTATATTTCTATAAATATACATTTATTTTAGGTCGTTTAGACCTATGCTGAAACCGCAGATATATTCATATTCAGCTCTACCTTGAGTGTGTTTGTGGAAGACACGAGAACTGAAGGTTCTGCGCCTTGTCTGCTAACGGACCCGACGCGGTCCGGGCCGTTAGCATCGAACTGAAAAGAGAGTTAACCCAAATTGATAGCGCGTATACTGGCTATCAAAAAGTTTAAACCATTGTATATTTGTGTATTTTTAAGCAATAGGGGACAAACAAGCAAACGAATCACCAACGGTATTGCAAACAATCTAATGAAATTCATAAAAACTGTTTTTAATCTATGAAATATGCCTACAATTTAAGTAGAAACGTATCGCTTGGAAATCTCGTTGTCTGTCACTTGGAAAGTCGCCCATTCTACTATTCACTAAATTTAATAATTTGTTAATATTCATCATTTCAGCCAATAGACGCCCACTGTTGGACATAGGCCTCCCCCAAGGATCTCCACGCAGATCGGTCCTGTGCTGCAACCGTCCAGCGCCTTCCCGCGATCTTCATCAAATCGTCGGTCCACCTTGTGGGACGCTTACCAACGTTGCGGTGTCCAGCATATGCCTGCCACTCCAGGACCTTTCCGCCCCAACGGCCGTCAGTCCTGCGAGCAATGTGCCCCGCCCATTGCCATTTAAGGTTCGCAATTCTTCGGGCTATGTCGGTGACCCTGGTTCTTCTGCGGATTTCATAATTTCTGATTCGATCACGCAGAGAAACTCCGAGCATAGCCCTCTCCATTGCCCTCTGGGTGACTTTGAGCCGCCTTATAAGGCCCATTGTGAGTGGCCAGGTTTCTGTTCCGTATGTCATCACTGGCAACACGCACGAATCGAAGACTTTCGTCTTGAGGCACTGCGGTAGATGGGCCGAGAATATGCCGCGTAGCTTCCCAAACGCTGCCCAGCCGAGTCGTTAATATTATAAGTAATTAAAGCATTCTTATCATTTATGAACAGCCCAACTTTGCAGTTTCATTTAATTAGTTAATTATCTTAATTTTTGTTCAGCATATGTAAAACCAAATATATTTGTAGCGACCAATTCTACAATTTCGTCCTTTTTGTCCTGTTCTCAGTTTTTTTCTTAAACTTAACAATAATAAAATTTGTGCTCGGAATAGGTAGTTTATGTACTCGTACTTGCGATTTTGTGACATCAATAGTATTGACATGCCTAATAACTTACTATTTTCAGAGATTGTAAAAATATTATATTGAACTTTCAAAATAGTATTTCATCTTTTAGTTTATTGTTATAATAATAAGTTGTAAACATAATTGTTTTTTACAATAATCGCGTAAAAAACGAATAGCAAATAAAAACAGTCAATTTTAGGTTTATCCATGTTACGCTTACACTAACTTTCTTTCTGCAAGTACATAAAATTAAACTACCTATTCCGAGCACTAATAATAATATTACACAATTTAATGAAAAATTATTGATTGTGAGCAATACTTTAGACCACAACGTTTCTCTGGTAACCTTGAATATTAATAAATTAGGGCTGTATAACACAAGTTATTCATAAAGGAGTATATAAACTTAAATAAGTAAAAGCAAGCAATGGTTCCAATATCGATCCCTGAGGCACTCCCATAATTATAGGTAGACGAACAGACGGAGTTACTTTAATCACAGCTTTTTGAACTCTATTAGATAAATAAGACTCAATTACATAAAAGGGGTCATCCATAAATTACGTCACACGAATTTCGTGATTTTTTGCCCCTCCCCCCGTCCTTGTCACAGCTAGTCACATTTGTGAGACTCCCCCCCCTAGTGTGACGTCACAAATTTTGAAATTATTGAATGATAAAAGCGGTTTCGAAATCAGTTTTATTTTCATATTAAATAAGTATATGGTCATTTCATGATTTTCTTATAATATTTTTCAAAATCACCTACTAAAATCAATTAGAAAAATAATACGTTTCGGGAGTGCCCCTATTAATAGAAGAAGATACTATTCTTTTATTTATTTATAAGAGTATACAGACTTTACAATAAAAGTTAATATTTACAGCACTTTTCATACTTATAGTAATAATTTAAAGTTTATGTTTTATCAGTTAGCTTATAATAGATTTTGAAATGTGACGTCACGAAATTTAAGATCCTTCCCACCCCCTTGTCACACCATGTCACACTTCGTCAACCCCCTCCCTCCCCCTAACCATGTGACGTAATTTATGGATGGCCCCAAATAAGTGCTTGTAAAGTTATATGTTGAATCAATATCATTTTGACTTTGATCAACATTGTGACATAAAAAACAATAAATACTTTTTATTACACACAAATACTGCTTAAATCATAATTAATCATATGTTACATCGAATTGTAAATCTATTTGAAACAAATATATTAAAACTCACAAATATGATATTGATTGATTATCTTTTTCAAACAAATCATCTGTTGTTGCAGGTACCGCCGGATGTGTGCAGTGGGTAGTGAGTGCAGTGTAGTGAGGTGGCCAGTGGCATGAGTAATCATGTGTGAAGGAGCGCGGTGGGCATCCTCAAGGCTGCAGTCCTGAATGCAAGCTACGGATAACGGTACGTAGTCTTAAGCATAGTTGAATAAAGAAAAAAATGATTACCAACTTCATCTATGAATTTTTATTTAAATTTATGCGTTAATTCTACTGCGGGGTTCTATTTCGTGTGTAAGTCGGGGCTGATATGCATCACTGCGACCTATTAAGATCTATTGTGACCAGCCTCCTATGTAGGTTCTATGTAGGCCCTACAGTAACTCCCTTAACTGGGCACTGACCAAGAATGATAGGATGTTCCCAGTTCGGATTGTTTTTATTTCATCTGGGTCAAGGATGTGTTTCCCCAGGTGTCTGCTTCTTTTGTGAATCAGCGATTCACAGTAGCACAAGAGGTGTATTGGAGTTTCACGCTCTTGTTCGCAGACTCTGCATATGTCAGTGCCCTTAAGTTTTATGTTGTAGAGGTGTCTATTCAACTTGCAGTGACCGGTCAAAGCCCTAACCATCACGCTCAAGTTACTCCTGTTAAGCTTTAATAGCTCGTCAGTGCGTTTGCGAGAGTATGGTTCGATTAGTGCTTTTGAGTGTGTCATCCCGGACGTACTGTGCCAGTCTGCTTTCGCCTCGTTAAGAAGGCGAGTTTTTAGGTATTGCATGGCCTGGTTCTTTGAGATACCACAGATAGGCTTACTACGGGGTTTGGTGATGCGATAGTAAAAATTTTATGAAGGCACTATTGCAAGTTCTTCCTCGAAGCATTCTTCGTAAAAGAGCCTATAAAGAACGAAATATTTTTATATTATATTCTATTCGAATCATGGTGATGAAGAGCCAAAATATCACGAAGATTATGTTACAAAAGTAACTATTAGTATCGACTATGTTGTGTATTATTAGTTAAAATAGTCGATACTATCGACTATGTTGTATTATCAGTTAAAATACTCGATACTATCGACTATGTTGTATTATTAGTTAAAATACTCGATACTATCGACTATGTTGTACTATTAGTTAAAATACTCGATACTATTGATTATGTTGTATTATTAGTTAAAACTGAACCTCGGTTAATAAACGACCATTCCGTGCCAATGTACTTCCATCAAAGACCGCCAGCTAACAACCTCGTGTCGTTGTATTTATGCGTGTGGGTTAGTGTAGTGTAAAAGTGTAACGTAACATTAAATGGGTAGTATTTTGTATTTTCGCTGACTTTTAGAAAAAAATCTATTTATTATCATTATAGTAAATAGTAGAACTAAAATGTTTACATAATTACGATGCCTATATAATATTATAAAGTACTAGCTGACCCGTGCCCACTTCGTTGGGCATCATATTAATAATCCCCGAAGCGAGCACGAACGCGAACCGAATTAAGCCCGAAGCCATCGCGCGCCGTCCGCTGCTTTGGCCTTCACACTTGAGACGATGAGTTTACTTATTTTCATAAAGATTCATAATTTTTGGTAATGTATGACTAATAAATATTACCTAATGATTTAAATTATTTTATTAATATTAAAAATGTAATTATCTATATCTACTTTTTGTAACTTACATACAAAAGTTAGACATATGCTGTCGTTGACTTTTTTGTAGGCATTTTCAAGCCCACATCTTTTCTCTAGCACTCGAAAATATATCTTTCATAGATAAGGCAGCATTCGTAAGAAACGCTTTCATTCGACCGTTTTTTCTCCGATTCACTTTGCAAAGCGGACTACTACTTAAAAGCCTTTTTATTTTTCGGTTTTTTATATAACCTATGACACTCAGCAATAATGTAGCTTTCTATTGGTGAAAGACTTTTTAAAATTGGTTCAGTAGATCCCAAGATTACCCCTTACAATTTAACAAATATACAAACACACAAACTTTACTTCTTTATAATATTAGTATAGATAAGTTTGAAAGTGAAAAATAAAGTAAATATAGAAATAATTAGAGAAAAAGCATACGACTTGAGCGCGACTCGAACTGTGTTGATTATATATCTGTCACGTATAATATTTCAACTGTATTCTCCTTACTTCATTGTTAAAAGATAAATATGGGATTTCATTTATAGTTTATAAATGAAATTCCATCTTTTGTTTTAGAGAGAAAAATTTAAATAAAATATTGAAACTGAAGCCAGAATCTCAAAGTTGGCGTGAAAAGCAACAGAGGGTCTGTTGCTTTACTCGGAACGCGCCTCAAGCGAGCATAGAAACTCCAACTGTACTATCAATTTTTTGTTTACGATCTGGAACATAATATTATTTAAAACTAGGTCTCTATCCTAGTAATATTAAATTAAATACCAACGTCTTTAAGATGCACTTTAATAAACTTGTTTTTATTAAAAATGCGTGTAGCATTGTTATTACTTTAATCTTTTTAAACAGAGTCAACTTTTCGGCCTAGTTATGCATAGAAAAAAGTTTTGAGCAACGGACGTATGATCAGTTTCATTCAATAATAATCTTGAGAATCATTAAAAAAATAGGCAAAGTAGTACGTCGCCAGTAGCAATATGCGTCATCTATAGTAAAACCTCATTGCCTAATACTTATTAATTTCTCCAAATGATACTTTTAAATATCTAAATTATTCTTAAAATGATATCTAGTGAAATCAATTATATGTTATAAATATTTCTTGTTGGGATTTAATACTGATTTAAATCAATCCCATATTGAACACCAAATGAAGATTTCGATTATTTCTTTTCAATAATAATTTCAGTCACACTTACGAAGATAGTGACGATGATTATATTGAAAATTCAGTTAAGAACAATAAATAGATAAAATATTTATTTACAAAACAACTTCATCACACATAAACATAGGAACACAAAGAAACTAAAATTAAATTTTCTATTAAACACTGAACAAAATTCGAATATAACCTCTGTCTAGATCTGTAGCTACGCTAGATAGGATGATGTCCTATAATTAGAATAACTGAATATATTTCTCTAATATATTTCATTTTGATCACATAAATGTCGAAATTGGCATTTTGTTTAAATCAACTTGTTTCTTAACGGGTACTCTTCGCCTTCCTTCAATATACTCGTATTATTATTTGGTCCAAGTATATTGGTCTAGGTCGTCCCTACCAACTGGCTCGTTCATATTTGCCTTATACATTTCTTTCGTCCGTTCTTTCTACGTGTCCAAACCATCCAAGCATTCCCTTCACATAATACATTGTTTACGCAATACTTGCCACAAACATACGCAAGATGCCAGCAGCTTGGCGAATGATGCGCGATCTAGGCCTGTGTCGATCGATCATTTGTTGCGACCCGGGTCGATCGCGACCCATTCGCTTGGTGATTCGATCACAATGATTCGATCAAATGATCGATTGATTGAGGTAGCGGGTTGGGTGTTCAACAGGTCTCGGGTCTCCGATCGGGTGGCTATTGTACGTTTTGGGTCACGCTCGTTTGGTTGGGCTACGAGAAAATTTGGTACTCAAATATTTTAGATACCATTATTACATGATTATGTTATATATAAATAGATAACTTTTAACACACATTTTATATCTCATAGTGTTCATTGCTAGACGTAAATTTTATAAATGAAATAAAATACGCGTCTGTTATACATAGTTGAATTCTGTATCGCTTAAAGACTTTCGTAAATGGATATAAATCCATCACGATTGGTCATTTTGCAATTTAATGATTGATTTGCTATTAATTACCACTATTAACTTTTCATAATGTGGTAAGTAAACATTTACAAGGATAAAAACGAAAATGAATTGTAACAATTTGTTTTCAATACACAGCATAAATGATCGTGACTCAGGACCGAGTTACCGTGACCCAGTCGATCTCGGTGATCGAATCTTTTTGTGGGTCGTGACTCGATCATTCATAAATGCTACGCGATCGAATCACAGTGATTTGATCAATCGCGATCGACTCAGGTCTAGCGCGATCCATTCACGCGCTGGGAACGAACGGGGAGCGGCGAGTGGCCGTTGGACAAGCAACGTTCATTATTCGACATCAGAAGCTCATACCAAGAATATCTCAAAATTTTGTAATATTTAAAATAAGAGTAAACGGTTTGGAAGCGTTCAAGTATTACGTAACGCAATTGTTGAAGATGTTGACGCCCCCCCCCCCCCCTTGTAACGCACCGTAACGTTAAACAACTTGCGTGAAAAATTAAAAATGACGACCATACTAATACAATCGAGGGATTCCCCGTAAAACGTAAACGAAAAGGGTTGCCAATTTGTTATAAAAAAAGAAACAATGTTACATACGGTGTTGTAAGAAAGACCCGCTCCTGTCCCTATAACGCATCGTAACATTTTACCCCCCCCCCCCCCCCAAATTGCGTTACGTAATACTTGAACGCCCCCTTTTTAAACGAATAACTGAATTCCATAATTTCTACGCCTGAGATAATACGAAGACAATTGAGTAATCGAAACACATCATTGACAAAAATTGACAAGGATATTATTTTACACCGCTCATTTTCTTTATTTAGTACTGCTATATATTAAAAATACAAAAAAGTAACTTATATTATACAAAATGTTCTGATATGCATCACAATAAAAGCGTACATAACGTTCGCAATAACTACCTACAACTTACAATCCAATAGCTGCACTACTCACCAACAGGCATCTTACGTAACTTTATCACACTATTTCACAATTTATGCTTCATCATCCAACCATTCCTCTCAAAGCTCTTATTTCCACTGCATTAATCTTGCTTTTATCCTTGTTTACACACCCAGCATTTACTCCCATACATAAGCGTAGGGACCAGCAAGCATCCATGCATAGCCAGACGCGCCTTTATTGACAAGGTCTGACTGCCAATGAAGCCGTTTATAGCCCCCATTCACTGCTTTTCTGCCAGTACTACACAGTTAAAATGTGATTATATAAATTTGACGATCTTCGTAATCGAGTGGTTTGTACGGTCGGCCAAGAAAGTGGTCTACCACCCTAAGGTTGAAAATCATTCGCGCGCTATAAAGTAACAGAGTTGATTTTCCCGTGCAAAAATATTCTGACAAAATTGACAGATTAATAGCTGTCAGATTATTTTAGGTTTAAATGTCATCACTCTGCATAATCTTAAAAAGGTAATAAGTACAGGAGTTCAACCTTATCGCTATTTTACTCACATATGAAATTTTGTCAAAACTGGTAGACCACTTTCTTGGCCGACCGTACCAGTTTCAAGGGGCCGGTATCTCTGAGGTCCTGTATTCGAGCCCTAGTGGGGACAGATGTTTGTATAAAGAATTCGAGCATTTCTACCTTAGTCATAGCTGTTAATATATATTTATATCAAAAATATTTATATAGACCGTTTATTTTGAAAGTTGAAAAACTGCATTCAAAGATTTTTGAAAATTCACTTGCCCCACCCGGTAATCGAACCGACTAAAATCTGCAAAAGTTTCACCCTGTATTTTTATTGCACCGATCGGTAGGGTCAATTATAAGGATCAAATCTCTCTAACAAACTTCATAAATTAAATGAAAGGAAAACATTAATTATGTACAAAAAATGATACACTAATTAATTGTTCGAAATGTGCCCCATTTTCTTGAATACACAAATTTATTCTTCGTACGATTTCATTGGTAGAACCTTCTCTGGACTTCTACGAATAATTCAAGACCAAAATTAGCCAAACTGGTCCAGGCGTTGTTGAGTTATGCGCTTACCAACACATTTTGCGATTCATTTTTATATATAAGACTAGTCCGTGTTTAATTTCTCAAAAAATCCCATATGATTTGCCTGTATTTTTAAGTCAACAAAACCTTAACCTTTAACCTTTCATTTTCTCGAAACAAAAGAAAATGCACTTAACCACTTTCAAAATAAACGGTCCATATAAATATGTCTGTCCGTTACCCTACATCACAACACAAGCCTTACAGAACTTACTTTGTGCTAGCTTAATTGGTGTTAGTGTAATAATTGTCTATGATAAATACTAATCGAATTAATAGATCTTTACAAAAAAGTCTTAAAATATTCTCATTTATACAATTAACTATTCAAATACTCTATAGTTCCCGTTTTGATCTGAAGAGTACATTCATCTCTGATTATATTATCAGTCACTAACAACATCCGATGCTACTGTTTTAAAATACCTTTGCGTACGGCTTACTTACGATTTCCATTTGTAATGCGAAATAATCACGTCTCGTCATTTGTTTCTCAGAAGCCTCGTCAGCAGTGACAGCCTTGCACTGGGAATTTAGTGTGTGATCATAAGCACGGATAATACAATTAGCAACTAGTCGATTGCATCACACTTGCAAGATGACACTATGTGTATTGCATTGTTTGGGGTATGCCATTGTTGTAAGGCACGTATTTCCTTTTCCTTTTATTACAACGTTACATTAACTTGATTTCCTGGCTGTTTTTCTATCTTCGTCAATTTATACAACGATTTTTCTACTACACATCCAGTCTCTCTCTAAATATCTTAAAACTTACCTACTCCCGACCAATCTGTTAACACATTGTAATTAACAATTACCAGGTCATGGCTTAACATTTTTATTAAAGTATACTGGACGTATATTTGCCAATGATTATGATCCAACTAGTGGAATAGAAATAGTAAATTATATATCAAATGATTATATTTTGTAGTGAGAGCGTTATTTTAAATCTCGAGCTTAAAAAGTTCTAAAAAGAATTGTCGAACGTGATAAGGGATTCTAATGCTCAATCCCAAACACGTCGCCCGTCGGAGTAAAAACAAATTTGCGACCAAAAGATGAACTCTACTTTTCAACCATATTTATGAGAAAAACAAAAGACAATAGGTGAAACTTATTTCCACGAGATTTGTCTGATGTTAATTATTCTAGACGCTTCTATTTTGAAATGTTGTGTTAAAATTTCATTACTATAGCAAGTTACAGCTTAAAAAAATATACAGTTCGCTAAAAATTAAAACTAATACTTATTTGACAATAAAAAACTGTCTAGTTTAACATGATCTGTTAAAATAGACGGGTGCCGCTCATAATTGCGAAAGTATTCGTACCGAGCTCATAGTTTACCTTTTCGAAGAATATTTAGAATTCCAAATTCATAACTTTGATTTAGACTTATGAAAATCCTATAGGAACAGATCAACTCTGTTCCTAACTTTTGGTTCAAATATTAACTCTTGCGCAACGCATTCATAAGTTCATAATAGTTTCTCAGACCGTCGGACACAAGATAACTAACCTAAAATAATACAAACTATTTACACTGCTTAATGTAAGAGGCCTTTAAAACAAAACTGATACTATTACTAATTACTAAGGGTACTTAAGGCAATGCATTCATTACCAGATATTCAACTACAAAATTATATATTGAAACTAAAACACACATGGATTACATGGATTTGAATCCCGCCAGAGACAAAAAAAAAAATTATTTGCCTTTTTTTATATCGTATTTTGACAACTCAGCGTTATACTTGTCTTATCATATCGCGTTTTGGTGTTAATTTTAGACGTGTGGGCACGTGATATCACAAATCCAGGCAGATCGACAAATTACGTCACACGAATTTCGTGATATTTTGCCTCTCCCCCCGAAATTTTAGAAAATAGAATAGAAAATTAAAAAAATTAGGTTTCAAATCAATCAATTAACAAAACAAAAAACGATTACTTATATTAAATAAGTATATTATTATGGTCATTTCATGCTTTTTATCAATTAGAAAAATAGTACCTTTCGGGAGTACCCCTATAAATAGATAGAAGAAGACACTATTAGTTTATTTTACAATAAAAATTAATATTTACAGTATACTAATAGTAATAATTTAAAGTTTGTACTTTAACAGCTTATAGATTTTGAAATGTGACGTCACTTCGTCAACCCCCTCCCTACCCCTTTCCGTTTGAAGTAATTTATGGATGGCCCCTAAACGCCGTGTGGACGCCACATACGGGCTACCGTTGTCTGCGCAGCTCATAGAAGTCTCCACCGAGGGGCAACGAGCCTATTCTATCTTAGAGCGTTTAGGGCCCAGTGTTTTCCGATTGGTACCTTGTCTAATATTTTTGCTTACATTGAGTAACTCTTCGAGTATATCCAAATATTTTCTACACGGAAACTATTATGGTTTAATATTGTGATATACCTACGAACATTACATAAACTGTCAACCCTATTTCGTACCCTTTTATGACTGAAAATTTTAAGAAACTAATATGCTTGCTATTTTATATTTTTGCTAGTGGCTTCGCCTACGTCATAGACTACGCGACATTCGCTGTCTTGTCTTTTATTTTGTTCCATGAATTTTCTACTTACTACTTTGACAAATAAACTTTGCAGATTCAAATAATTACTTGTTTAGTATGTCACATTAAGAAAATAGAAAGAATCTTGCTTAACTTCATAAACAAAGACGTTTCATATAAATTTCAAAACTATTTATTAGGGTCCTGGACTGTTTCGTGAAAACCATTTCAACCTATTGTTTACTTATCTAAAAAGCTGCCAAAAATATTTTCCTACTGAAATTACTTTATTCTTTGGTAAAAAATTGATAATTATTTTTCACATTTGAATTTCGCGGTAAAACACCACTCTTTTGTTATGTCTCGATTATGACGTCACTTATCATACAGAGGTTACTTGCTCATTGATACAGCGTGTGTAAACGTTCGGTTATATTTCGTAATCTGTACTAAAATGAGTGCAATTAAATATTATCAGTATTGTTCAGTTCCCCTGTGCGAAAATGATACAAATAAGACACCTGACAAACTATTTATACCTGTGCCTCATGATATAAATATGCGAAAAAAATGGATGATACTGCAAGACGAGACTGTAAAAATCAATCAATAAAGTCGATGATTTACTTTATATTATTTATTGTGAACTTAGTGCTGTGGGCACATTTTGCATTTAACTACACATATATCGTTTTCTCGGGACAGTTCCACATAACCTATAGCATCATCTCCATACGTTTCCCTGCACGATCTAAAACAAAAACAATACATTTAAGGTTACATTGCAACCAACCATGTGTCACTTAAAATCAAATTTAAAGAAATTTTGATTCACTTTTCATGTGTGTAATGATACTTACGCGACAGTTTTTACATTTCTGAATTCCGATGAGATAAAATCAGGGTTTCTAGCGAAAAATTCTGCTACCATCATGACGTCGATACGTGGCAAATTTTAACTATCAGCTCTTACGAATTTCTTTGCCATCGTAAATAAACTGAAATTTTACTTCAAGCAAACGACTAAAACTTTAAATCACAGAGAATATGCAAGAAATAAACGAGGTTTCGAAATCGCAAACAACGTAAACAAGTAGTAGGTGACAAGTGACAATGATAAATGACGTCACGCGCTGGGATTGGCGTTTGTAAATAATAATTTATTAGGTTAATAATAAAGAAAAGTTATAATTCTTATCTAATTATTCCTGTTAATAATTAATTCTAACCGCATACACTATCCCTGTACAAAACAACATATCATTTTATTACTACAGTCCAAGACCCTATTCCCAAAAATCATTGTTGAGTTACTGACGCTCATGTTATAAAGGGAAACTGCTGGACATCTTTATATGCAGCGTTTAATGGCTTCCGCTTTCCGCCGGTGAATCAGATAGTCAGGGCATATTATTTTATACTTTTACTTCTGTATTATATCATCTTTTTTACAAACTTTTCGTTTGCAAAAGTTAAAAATTAAAACGTAATATAATTTTTTGTGTAAGGTACTGACAGAAGTATTTAGACTTAATATTTTAGACTAGATTGCCACCGCGGATTCGCCCGTGTTATCACGTTTTTCAATAGGAAATATATATTTTCCTGCGGTAAAAATTATCTTATGTTTTCTGTGTTTTCAAATGTATTCATATCAAATTGCTCTTGTGGCAAAAAGTCCTGTCTCCCGAGCTCAAATTATCTATATGTCAACTTTCATCAAAATCAGTTCAGTAGTTTCTGAACCCATTCAAACAGAAACCTTATTTTTAACCTCTTAAGGGTGAAATTTTGAAAGTCGTATTTATTTTTATATCTAATTAAAAGCCAAAAATAAGTTTTAAACTTCTAACTTTAAAAGTACGTCATTAGTTCCCATACAAATTTTCATTCCAACCATACACATTTTTTCGTATTAAATAAATATCAATGTCCTTTCTTTCGTAGAGCCTGAGTATAGAAATTATGTGTACCAAATTTCATTTAAATCTGCTTTATAGCTTTAGACAGACAGAGTTACTTTCGAATTAATAATATTAATAAGGATTTATCCGCTGTCCTCAGCTCTGTAGCTTGTATACATGTGTCTTATAGTGTAATGTTAGTCGATCTGGTTGTGCCGTGGAAAATGATAATCCCAAAGACCACGCGACGAAATCCAATAAATAATATAACAAACCAAGTACGAAGAAATGGTTACATTGTTTGCACGCATTAGAGTTAGGCAGCACTCATATTCGCCACCAAGGTCAATTATTTTGTGATGTAACTTCAAATCTCAGTTCTCAGATTTTTTCCTTTACTCATGATAACATTGCTGCATGCAAAATTGTATGATTCTGATTAGCGGCAAGTATCCTATAAGGTTTTGTTTCCTTTGTGAGTGTTGAAATATATTGTATAAATGAAGGTTAAAAGGCTGTAACTTTTTAGCGTGCACTCCGATTTTTTTTTAATTTCTGCAATTAATTTCAGACCAGACTATTTGATATTAATTTAAAGCTTGATACCTCTACGCGTTCTTGAAAAAGAGGGACTTGCCTGACAGACCGATAAACGGACAACAAAGTTATTATATTAGCGTGTTGTATTCTTTTATATAGAGTACTTACGGTACTCAAGAAAATTTAACTCAGTTATATAGTAATTGAGATAGCCAATACCTCCGTTGTTATTAGGTAAATCTTGCTACCAACTGGGATCTTAGCGTCACAGGTTTGATGAAGTTCGACTATGTCCTTAACATATTTATACAATCCTTATTAATTCATTATATGCACTAGTACTATGTTTTATATAAATAATTAAATTTTATCATGATTCAGTTCTACATTTTCCGTTAGAGTCTCGCACACATATAACCTATTTGTTCAATACCTTATCAATCAGAAACCTCTCCTCGTTAGCAGTCTTTTAAAATAGTGTTAAAAATATATTGCAAAATATATTGTGTATCTTCCCATTGCAATTTTTAATTATTAATGGCACTATATTTCATAAATAATTATCTACACTAATATTATAAAGAGGAAAGATTTGTATTTATGTATGTAACGAATAAACTCAAAAGTACTGGACCGATTTCAATAATTCTTTTTTCATTAGAAAGTTACATTATCGCTGAGTAATATAGGCTATATTTACTACTATATTACTATAGAAATCTTTAGAAATTCTTATTAAAACCAACTGAAGGTGTAAAAATATTCGTCATAAAATGTCTTTCATCGCATACGCTGCAAAGAGTATTAATTAGGACAAAAAAATGTTCGACAATATTATAGAATATATCAATATCTACAAAAAACCATATGTCTAACTATTGTAGTTACGTCACTATAACTACTTTTTTACATGTATAAAATAAGTAAGAACAAAAAACTGCCACTTTACAAATCTTTTTGACAGGACAAAGTCTGTCGGGTCCGCTAGTCTATACTAATATTATAAAGAGGAAAGATTTGTTTGTTTGTTTGTTTGTAATGAATAGGCTCCGAAACTACTGGACCGATTTCAAAAATTCTTTCACCTTTGGAAAGCTACATTATCCCCGAGTAACATAGGCTACTTTTTATCCCGGAAAAATTGACAGATCCCACGGGATGCGCAATAAAGGCTTCGCTCAAAAACTACTGCACAGATTTTCATGCGGTTTCTTCAATAGATAGAGTGATTCTTGAGCAAGGTTTTGCGGTATTTTTTATCTCAGAAAACGGATGGTCCCACGAGAAGCGCCATAAAACCTTCGCGCAATAAACCGACTTCCGCGCATATGTAGCCGTGAGCAAAAGCTATGACCCTTAACCATCTATAAACCCAATCCCGAAATCCACGCGGGCGAAGCCGCGGGCAGAAAGCTAGTGTTAAATAAAATTAATAAGTTTCCGCTAAATAGGGTACTAACCAAACATGTTGTATGAAACTTCTTTTGATACGCGTGAAGTAAATCCTTGATGGGTTGTCATAATTAAAAAACAGTTAAACTAAATGAAATAAAACAAACGAACAGATTAGTGTATGACGTCGCTAAAACGGCGCTCGCTCAGGATTTTCTCACGGGCCACATTTGCCGCGTTGCCGTCGAACGATAGAACAATTACGGTTCGATGAACTGACGAGCGCTGCGCGGATCGCACAGAAGTCGTCGTAGGCAGAAAGTAATTTGGAATCCATTATTATTATTATGCTCCGATTTAAAACATCAAATACCTACGCTATTGCAATATGTTATTGCGATATGTAATTATATAACGGGATTCAAAGTGTTAACTACAATATGATAATAATCTTATAATGTTATAAGAAACGAAAGGCTTATTACTATTTATTGGAAATAATTTATTATTTATTCCGAAGTCATCAAGACTATAGCATGATTAGTCATCTGGAATGCCATTTACGGCGATTCAGTAATTTTAATGGTTATATTTAATAATATAAAAATTAATGGCGCTTTTCGTTTGAATCTTATAACTCGAGAAGGTGCTCACCTATCCAAACCAAATGTGAAGTTTGCACAAAATCGGTCGAGCGGTTATTTCTTTATAACATTTTTTCTAACAAATGAATTCAATAAATGCGGATAATTTTGATAATGGGAATTTTTGTGTGAAATAGAAACTTTTTTTTAAGATGGGGATTGTGCTATCAAATTGAAACTTTTTCAGTGTTGACAGTACATGTTGTTATGTCATACATGCGGTCATTTTATTTTGGACGTGCTTCGATTAAAGCAAATTGTTAGCGATAACTTGTTTATCCAAATGTTTTAGATTAAGTTTTAAAATAAGTTGCAATTAATAACATATATAATATATATTTTAATAAATTAATTGATTTAAATTTTTCTTTATTATTTCACTTTATACGTGGCCGCTAGTATTTTATAATAACTAGATGATGTCACGTGACGTGAGCTGTCAATTGTGAAAGATGACGGGATTCCAAAATCATATTCGTAATATGTATCCATATTTGTTGATAATTTATGATAATTCAATAGTATTCTTCGATGAAAAAATGAATCCAACAAACTGCTTTATGTTTACAACTATGTTGTTATGTACAAACAAGATAGTTAGATAGATGTGGTACTAGCACGTCGAAATACAACCTATAAAACTTCTCCAAATTACGGAATCATTTCCATATATTTCGTTCGTTTGTCAAATAGTCCAGATATGGTAAATAACTCTAGATAACGTGAAAACTATTTCTGAAAAAGAATTTCGTCTTAATTTATTCTTTATCTTCATGTTTTCGTCACGTAGTGAGTAATTTTTCTCGGTTCCGTGTCGAGTGCGCGAAAAACCATTTTCTTATTTTGTTTATTTGTATTCAATTATTTAGAAGTTTCTATTGTAATATTTTAGCGGACGATGTTCCAAAAATATTAAAAATATTGTTTAAATATATTTATTCTAATCAGATTTTATTTGCCCTAACTCCCGACTAATTATATTTTTCTTCCGATAATAAGGTCATTCAATCTTGCATGCCTATTTTGATACGTAAGCTTACGGGATATTTGCAAAATGTCATATAATATAAAACAATTACAATGATGACTGACTTGTATTATAAAAGCTATATATATTATATATATACAAAAGAAATACACGGCAATTTCTAAAGAGTATTATGTTTTCAATAATTCGTAATGTTGTATAAGACTAGATAGATTGGTCAAGTTCTGACTTTAATTAAATACCGCCTGTTGTTCTTTGGTCCTAGCTGTTCCGTTTTAGTATATGTAACATCAGCATCCAATCATGTGAGGCTTATTTAAACAAAAGAATATAGAGAGTAGTTATAGATGCTAGTAAATAGTTCCTTTGAGGCTATGTTGGCACTTCTGCATGTTCATAGTAAATTAACCTTTATGTTTATTAAAATAAAGGTTAAGGAGGCAGTGATGCTAACATAACTCTCGAGAAATTGTTGAATGAAACTCATTTTAACCTGCCTTTATTAATTAAACTATTATATGATTTGAGCGGGGAACATGCAATTATAATATTTATGAAATTTTTGTTATTAAAATGCTAAAAAAAAGTAAAAGTAGTAGTAAAAGTAGGGTATAATATTTTAAATATAAACTGCAAGGTTTATATTTAAAATAATGTTGTTTTTTAACAATAATTACGAATCAAAAGTAACGTGAAGCGGAACGGATTTAAACTCCAATCAGCGTTCAGTGACGTCACCCCTGTTATGACAACTTATTTGAGGTTATAAGTTGTAGTGAAAGTGAACAATTAAACCAAAATTAATTGCAATTTTTGAAATAAAAAGGGAAGTTGGGTTTGCCAAAGCAGAGTCTAGGACTCTGCCAAAAGTTAATGTTGTCATGGTAGTCACATTTTTATCAAAAGTGCAGAGTTTTCAAGTGTAGAAATGAAAGGGACTAAACAAAAATACACTGAAAAGTAGGTAACTGTTTCTTTTGTGCACAAGCAGATTAACTAAGTTATATAAATATATCCGCCGACTTACGTCAAAGTGGTCTTCACAGCATCGAATGATAGTCTTTGGGGAATAAATGTCATTCCTCTCTTCTCTCTTCACCGCTTGAAACCACATTCTTTTCAGTTTTGGGTCAGAAGGCGCTGGCGGTCGAATCGCGAAAGCGCACCCTGCCATGTGCCCCGTATGGGCCTAGAGAACTCAGGGGGTTTTAGTGGGTAGGCCGGTCCTCTATGACCGGAGAGCCCCACACACGGCCGCGCCTTGCCAGCGCGGTGTCATGGTGCATAGGGTCGCATCCCCCCCCCCCCCCCCAAAGTGTCAGAAGGTCCAGTCAAAAACAATTTATTAGGAAACTTATTTGAAGTAGATGGACACATTGGCATAAAACATACGTCCACACGGCTTTCTTCGGAGTATCAATGGCATAGTTATGATCGCCTGATGTTGATGGATAGTCCATTGTAAATTTTTACAAAATAATACCTTGAAAGTCGAGATAAATGAAAAATCAACTAAAGCCAGCAATGACACGCGCAGTCAGATCATCATCAGATCAGTGACAATCAGTGAGCCAGTGACAATGACAGACAGAAGTGACGTCATACGAACTATAGGTCCGATTTCGCGTGAAATTTTAAATTGAAAATTTTAAACCGCATTTTTTTCAGTAATATACAGCCTTTTCATTTTTTAATGTACTTGTGGTCTATTCTACGTGGAGTTCTTTAAAAATGCACAATAATAAAAATATTGCATCTTCCCTATTAGATCTGATTACAATGACCAGCTGCTGCTAAACAATGGCAACTACCTTTGTTCTAGCTGATACTTTGGTTTTCGTTAAAAATAAAACGACAGATATGTATCACACACATTCCTATGAGAAATCCTTTAAAAAGTCGCTTCCTTGATGTCTGTCGAATTGGCAGTAGTAACGCAGGAAGAATCTAATCAACATTCAATTATACATTTTGGCGAAACCAGCCCCCTGATTATGTAACTGTTGCTATCAAATTTAATTGTAACTGACCGATAGTGCACTTACATTGCTGTTTTATTAAGATTTAATGTGACAGTTATGTAACAATGCAGCAATGTATCTGTACTGTACATAATCAGTACTGATTGATTTATAGTCAAGAAATTATTAACTGACAAAATTGCAATTTTTGCAATTTATTATAACAATAATCCGACATTACCGATACCGATACGTAACGTAATCTATGTATGATTCATTTACTTTGTTGCTATGCTATAGCCAAATTAATGTTGCATGCCTTAAATTGCATTATAGTACATAATTATTATTCCTTTCCATCTAAGCCGTAAGCCCCATATGGCTAAGGCTCTGGCTGAGTTTAGTCGGTAGGTCGTCTCGGTCGAGCCGCCTTGATCCGTTTGGAGTCCGACCTTAATCACAGTGGCACTTGGTCGTTGATAGAGATGTGTCAATCTTTACAGAAACGACTCAGTGAGTCATTTCTTCTATGTAATTCACTAGATAAGTAAAAAGTTCAGTTCAGAGTCGGAGCGCTTTGGATCACGTCGCTCAATTGCATCTCGGTTTCATTCGATACGCGACGCTTACACGATTGACAGTGTCTCTGAACCGATTTAATCGGTTCACAGTCACTGATACAAATGATGCAAATGAACCACTTAACTGATTCGAATCTTTGTACTGTTCCGGATACAAATGATCCAATTTCAACAAAGATATGTTTTTCCCATCATTAGTCGGTGGTATCCATGAGGATTCTCAGTCTCTCCTCTCCAGAAGGAAAAAAAATATTTTAAAACAAAAAAACAAAAGTAATTGTTATACCAACATTTATTTTCATTTTGCATTTAAACTATAACTAGAGAAGATTTAAAGAACTTTTAAACATCTTTTTTTGCCAGAGAATACCACACGATGACGTATAAGGTGACGTCACCAGACAGCCCCGACCTACTACAAGATACATTATATTCTAACACAGTATACTGTTACCAATACCTCAAATTTTATATTTGCAGTACGAAAACCGCTGCTATTACGAGCGACATAAGAACTGACTAAAGGTCAATATGTAAAGTCTGATGCGCTTCTATGTGTTCGTACGCAGTTTGTTGGGGGGCGACTCGCCTCAGCTGAGCGTCAGTTGGGGGCGATAGGGCGCTTCCTTATTGCATTATCCTGGTTACTATGGCAACCTAGTCAATGACCAACGGTAGTGAACGAATTTCATTCATGTTTCAAAAAATGTGAAAACATTGCATACAAAAATGTTTTCTTACTTCGTGTCAATATTTTTTTTAATTAGTAAGAAATTTCACTCAAACTTTTCTAAAAAGCTTACAAATTTATAGCAAACAGATTTTTTCAGTGTTGTCTTTTTTCGAAGAAAAATCTATAATTTCTGAAATACATAATTGTGAATAGCGCTAGATTTTTTGTAAATATTAATTTGACATAATTTTGTATAATATAATCAAATATTACCTATAATAAAAATACTACTTTAAAAACGATCTCTTCACTGAAGAGATCGTTGACTATATCACGCATTAAATGTTTTATCATATCTTGTTTCAATGGTCGTGGTTCGGGGTCAGCTCTTGATATATTGTCCCTAATAGGTGATTATTTATATCAGTTCGGCCATTCTTGATTTATAAATAAATGATTAATACAACTTAGTCTTGTTATAAAAACTAGACCACCAGCTTAAAATAAAGTGATTGCGAATTACACGATCCAAAGTGACAGTTAAATAGTAGTCTATTTTGAATTGTTACTGATTTTTCTAACCCTCTAGATTGGAGAAGTTGAGAATCCACATGTCTGCCTGGCCGATTAACCTCAGCCTGGGCCTTGGTCGTAAGGGTCCTACGGCGTAAATGAATGTTTTACTGAACAATGACCAAAGACCTTACCATGATCGCTTAGAATAAGGTTAAAACAATATTGAAATAGAGACACCGCTCTTGCAGCGTGTAGTGCCATCTCGCTTGCACTACGGTTTTATTTCTGTTTTGAGCGATCATGGTAAACGTACTGGGGACTATCACACGCTCTTAAAGCAGTATTATTTCAACATTAGTTTCAAAATTTGTTCTAATGACGTCCTTAAAGTAAGCTTATTTATTTATTTGACATACAAAACAGAATATAATCGATTATAGATACATTTTTCTTATATAATATAGCAGAGCAGATTATATTCCTAGGTATGTGTGTACAACATGAACGATACATAACTAGAGTAGTAGACATATATGGCTATATAAAACTTAAATTTATTGAAGAGAGAACATAAACATACAACAGTCGTCACGTATTAAATAATATATTCATCACGATCTTTTTAAATTTTGAAAGACTGTCCAAATATATCTCTTGTCTCTTGAAGAGTCTTTGAGACATCATTGTATTGACGACATATCCTGACAATTGGATTGTAAAATGGAAAGAAAAAGGAAGTGTTCAAAAATACTTCATTTTTGAACACTTCCAGTGAGAAAACGTTTGCAAAATCGTTACGCGCCTATACAATATAATAACAAATAGCGCCGTTAATATTCAACACCATATTATTTTCATTACACCATCTATTTAAGGTGTTAAGGTCAAACTGCAAGGTTTCATAGTTCCTGCCATTATGAACTTCCGTGAAGAGTTTAATATCATCAGCGTACAATATGTAGGGACTGATTAATTTAGAAATGAGATCATTTATAAATGCAATAAAGAGTAGCGGGTCAAGGCGAGAGCCTTGTGGTACTTCAGAGGTAACCTGGACAGAAGATGAAAGGAAACCCTTAACCGCCATAAGTTGACTAGGTTTAGTGAGATATGATTCAAGCCACCGTAACTAATTACTGTGAATACCGAAGTGAATTTCCAGTTTACGGATTAATATACTGTCACACTTTATCAAACGCTTTGGCGAAATCTGTATATATACAATCAACCTGAACTCTTCTTGCAAAAGCAGTACATATGTAGTTTTTGAAATTTAGAAGGTTAGACGTCGGAGAGCGATTACGGATAAAACCTTTCTTCAATATTAAGACATTTTCTTGATATTATTGTAAATCATTCACGTAACTCGTACCATGAGGTGCCTGTTGATAGCAATTAATATCGCATACGTAGCGATACAATGGCATATCTTCATTTTTTGTATTTTACAAAAACAGCGATTAAAGATTGAACATAAACTTAAAATGCATAGAGAAACCCCCTGAATAAACAGCGCTGATTTTTAAAACATTTTGATTATACATATAAAAGACAATTTTACATTTTCTGAAGATAATGCGATAATGTATTATGTCAAATCAAACGATGTTAAAGTTGCATTCTTCTAGCGGAAATAAGTTACCCTACCTATATTCAGTCCAGAGGCGTGAGTATATGTATGTATGTACAATAAATAATTCGCATTCGTAGTGAACGAGCAGGATTTCGCCCCAATAGGTCGGGTATAGATCAGATCAATACCTTACGTATCATACTAGAGCAATCATCAGAATGGCAAAGGGAGATCTACCTTACATTTGTGGACTTCGAATAAGCTTTTGATACGTTGAGATGGAATGCCATCTGGTCCCGGCTACACAAAATTGGAGTCCCCGACAAGATCATTAACATCGTCAAAGCCATGTACAAGAACTATTCTTGTCAAGTAACACATAACAGGCTCGTATCGGAGGACATAAAAGTTCATGCAGGTGTTCGTCAGGGCTGCCTCCTTTCGCTACACCTTCTTGTCGTCTTGGATGGTGTTCTGCTTAAGACCACAGAAAACAAGCGCCGCGGCACAGAGTGGGGTCTAACCAACATCCTCGAGGATTTGGATTATGCAGACGATATATGCCTCTTAAGCCACACTCGGGCAGACATGCAGACCAAACTGGACGACCTTCAAGGAGAAGCCGAGAGGATAGGACTTAAAGTTAACATCGGAAGGAGTAAGGAAATGAGGTACGGGGCAACGAGTACTTTTCCATTGGTCATCGGCACAGAGGGAGTGGAGCATCTCCACAAATTCACCTACCTCGGTAGCTGCGTGTCGGAGACTGGTGGAACAGAAGAGGACATCACTTCGCGGATAGCCAAGGCACGAGCAACTATTGCACAGCTTAGGCTCGATCACGGAAATTGACTCAGAGACTTAAACTCAAGATATTCCGGTCAAACCTGAAATCCGTGTTACTGTATGGGTGTGAGACGTGGAAAGTCACAAAAGACATCTCGCACAGACTGCAGGTTTTCGTCAACCGATGTCTTCACTGCATCCTGGGTATTTACTGGCCAGAAAAAAATCCCAATGAGCATCTTTGGGTGCGTTGTGATGAAGTCCGGATCGACCAGCAGATCAAACGCCGCAAATGGAGTTGGATAGGCCATACTCTCCGAAGGGATCCAAATCACATACCGAGGCAAGCCCTATACTGGAATCCCCAAGGAAAGCGCAAACGTGGTCGTCCAAAACAGACCTGGCGGCGGACGGTCATTGGCGAAGCGAAGGCCATTTGAAAAACCTGGAGCGAAATCAAATGCGTAGCTCAACACCGTGCGGGATGGAGACTCACTGTGGACGCCCTCTGCCCCAGCTAGGGGAGAAAGGACCTAAATGATGATGAAATGATAATAAATATCGATTTTACTTTTGAAAAGTTTTGTCGACGTACTTAAGAACAAAATATGATTTTTTTAAAACGATAGGTGGGAGTTGCCAACAAGATTGGTAGGCACATATAAATAAAGCGAGCTTTATCTTGAATCATAATAAATATTTATATAATGTTATGTTTGTTGTGTGAAGTTTTTAGATTTAGGTGTTTCTTAATTAATTAATTACACACAAAGTACTAAGAATTAAATGAATCACCAAAATATGTATGAAAGCAAATCAAAAATTTTGAGCTTTTTGTAAAATAATCTAGTCGTTATTCGCATAGTAAATCGTTGTGTGTCATAGAATCGCCGTAATGTGCAATTATGGTGTCAGCGTTGAATACAACCAAAGCCACCCTCCGCGTGGGGTGGCGTGACAATAGCTACCCCTTACAGGACTCACATCACGCCCTGCGAGTGATGTACCCCTGCATAGTTAAGTCCAAGCTAGAATATATAATTCAAAATTGCTGTGATTTTGCGGAATGCCGGCCAAGTGATTGTAAACTTTGTTTTTAATTAATAAAACTGACATTTCTTTCACTGGAATGAATAGAGAATCGATCTAGGCAACACAATACTTTATTAGAAGACTATTGCAAAAACTGTGTGTATTTTGTTGGTGTAACTGCAAATTAATATTATTCAATAAGTTGTCAATAACGAGCATGCAGTTTTACATATTATTTATATGTAAATGTTCAGTTACAATTTTGATCAAAGCTTATTTCTAGTACCTTCACTTCATTAAGAGAGGAAATTCTCCATTTTTACTAGAACGATTAAATTATTTCTATCACTTTTAATTAGATATTAATTAGCCTAAATAATTAAAACCCGAAGTAATTATTCCACGAGGAAAGAACCCATTCACATAATCTGATCAGAACCTTATATCGCAAGGATACAATTCCAATTTCTTTGATGATTTGCCATTATAATATAATTCTAAGTCAAAGGAAACAAACACTATGCAGCCTAGTCTGATGTGTATGTATTTGGTATTTCAGGCGTGGCATGGACAAGGAGAATGGCGACGGAGCCGATCCGGGCAAACCGCCGGCCCCGCCGGATGGGTTGCTTGATGCCGCTGGGCTGTTCGGAGGTAAGCACCAACCTCGTTATATATCATCGCAAGACACTATTACTATTTCAATAATCTAGAGCGTTGTAGTTGATGACTGAATTTATTCTTACTGGCCACATTCTACTTTCAACCAATTCAATCAAAATCTAACATAAACAATTAAATTATTTGTCAAATTTATCATTAACTATCAGATACATTATTTTGATAGCAAAAATACATGTTTTCCGATAGTGTAAAATTCCGACAATACAGTGAGCAACCTTTTTTTTTGTTAAAATATATTTCGCAGATAAAGATTAATCAAAAATTGGACTGAAGGGTAAATATTAAATGTAAATATAAATAATCTCTATATATTTGTCGCCTTCCCTATTAGCCAAGGTGATTGTATAAGTCATTTAAATCAACTAACAACATATTTCTATAAACAGCATAAGCCCATAAATAGGATTGTCTCATAACAGCATAAATCCATAAATATAGTTTAATAATAAACTATTTTGAAAGCAATAAGTAGTAGTGATTTGAATAGATTATGTCATTGTTGAGAGATAATTCTACGTAGTACGAGGGGGAAATCTTGGAAGCACGAAAAAATCGTTATACTTCTCTCAATAATTTATTAAGTTGTAAACATCATCCTAATTTTAATGAAATATTACGTCCTTATGATTTAAGTCTATATAACTGTTTTAGCAAAGGCCTCCCTGAAGGAACTCCACAGAGATCAGCTTACGCTGGTTCACCCTATGGGATTTTTGCATATACAGCTTCAAGCAAGCTTGAAATACCTCTCTACAAACAAGGTCCTCAGTAGTTACATTAGATTTGATTTAATTTTATAATTAAACTAGTGGCCCGTCCCGGCTTCGTACGGGTAGACATTACTCTTCGCAGTGTATGCGATGAAAGACATTTTATGGAATTTTTTTTTACACCTTCGGTTGGTTTTAATAAGAATTTCTATAGATTTCTATAGTAATCTAGTACTAAATATAGCCTTCGATACTCAGTGATAATGTAGCTTTCTAATGAAAGAAGAATTATTAAAATCGGTCCAGTACTTTTGAGTTTATTCGTTACATACAAAAATACAAATCTGTCCTCTTTATAATATTAGTATAGATATATTTGACGAGCGATTCGAATCGAGCGAATACACATAATTGTTGTCATGCTCGTTAGGGTCTGTTATGTCTGTGTATGTATACATATCTATATGTATAGTGTATTCATAACATTGCAATTACTTCAATACTGAGATCTACCTTGTCTAACATTTACAATTCCTTGGGCTATGTTAGTGACTGATTGTTTAGCGGGTTTCATCGTTTCTGTTTTTCCGAATATTGCCGTCTCTGTCACCCTTGCGATACTTTGAGGCTGCAGTTACCCTTGCCCTTGGATTACTTTGAGTAAATGAGCCGGTTTCGGAGCCGTATGTTATCTTTATCAGTGACAACACGCACGAATCGAGACTTCATTTTCACGGCGAGAACATGCCGCGTAACTTCCTAAACGCTGAACAACCAAGTTAGATCCGTCGATAATTCTATTAAAAATTGTATTCCTCTTTCTTTCAATAGCAAGCGTAATAATCTTGTATAATTTACTTTTACTACGTACCCTTCTGTCACGTACTAAATATATCGATTTGACAAAGTAAAGTTTACTCCATCGTAATATAAATAGCAACCATATTTATTTCCATCATCCCAGCGAGCTTCAAGAAAGCAGGAAAATGGCTCCCGAATCCGGTGATAGCTTCCTGGCCCAGTTCCCTACATTCAACTCTGCCATTGACCTCTTCACACTGGCCTTAATAGCGATTTTCCTCATTGTGTAATTTCCCACCTATCGTAAGGCATTTGAAATTTGATATTATTTTAATGAAATTGTCTGATGAAGAACACCAGAATTCATTGATCAGCATGCGGGTTGAAGAGTTCACCACATATCCGTCTATTACGAAAATATTTTTTCCATTCAGAAAAATCATCATTTTTGGGTTCCGTGCGAATATTTATTTAGTGGACAGGAAATAAAGTGAATGAGGCTATAAATGGCTTCATTGTCAGGCAGACCTTGTCAAGAAAGGCGCGTTTGACTGTGCATGGTGAGAGTGGGAGTGAATGCTGGATGTAACAAAAGAAGGATAAAAGCAAGACTAGACAGTGAAAATGGCTAGAGGATGATGAAGTATAAATTGTGAAATAGTATGATAAAAAAAAGGTACAGTGTGAAAGAAGATGTAGAAAGAAACTTTTACAGCAAATATCAATGGGCCAGTTTATAGGGACGACTTAGACGAACGTACTTGGACTAAATAGGTGATATATTGAAAGAAGGTCAGATCAAGAGTACCCATGACCAACGAGCGTGCATGAAAGTATTAATGAAAGTCGAGGAAACTAGGGAAGTATGTTCGGGATCCTAGTTACCCTGACGTGAAGCCAGCGTGCGCGGACAATCCACCCCCTTGGCGAAGGCTCGACCAATTACGGTCGAGCTGGCCCGTGGGCGCTGTGGCGGTAGAATCGCGAAAGCACACCCCACCACATACGCCCCGATATGGGCCCAGATAACACTGGAGGGTTTTAGTGGGTAGGCCGATCCTCTCAGACCGAAGAGCCCTACACAACGGCCGCGCGGTGTCACGGTGCATAAGCTGTAATTCCCCTCGCAAAAAAAAGAAAAAAAGTTCGAGATCGTAACAATTGGAAAACTGTGATCTCTGCCTACCCTCATGGGAAAGTGACGTGAGTATATATGTATGAACGTTTATAGTATAAATGTCGCCATTATAGAATTAAATTACTCTCGTTCTGTCTGTTGAGACACTTTTCCTCGGGAACGCGTGGAAGTATCAAGTCAAAATTATCTTCTAACACTCATGTTGGCGCTCTCTTTTACCTACCATAAAATTAAGCTTTCAAATTAACACAATTTACAACGATATTTATAAAATATCCTAGGATATTATATACAATTATTCCCGTAGACCTGGAATCTTAGAATTTGGCAAGAAGGGAGTTCTTGCAGCACAAGTAATTGAGAAATCCGAATATTGCTGTCGTTCTATTGCATTTTTTTTTCAAACCTTTTTGTACTGAATCCTCGGCAGCATTTTCACGTATAAATCGAAGATACTGTAGACATTTGCAGTATGAGTAGGAAATAGATTGGATAGCTGAATAATACCTAGATTATAACATAAGCTAATACATTTTTAAATTAAATAACTAATTAAATCGGTAATCATTAACTTATGATTGTCGGCTTCACATAATTATTTTAGCGCATTCAGCATTTCGATATTGTCTTCGTCCAAGCGCTCTTGACACATTTGTTAAATGAATCGAATAGTTGCAATCGATGAACATAATTCACTTTTTCGTAACCAATATTTAATTTTCTTACGAATGCCGCTCAATTGAATTTAACTAAATAAATACTCAGTTCCTAAAAAAGCAGTTTTTAAGTACTAATCCTACAAAATTACGAGATAACAGTATCCTACAAAATTATGAAATTACGAGATATCCGTATCTGTTACTGTTTGGCAGATCTTTTACGGACCTATTTACCTTATTAACTTATAGATGAAATTCTTTAATTAGGCGATTAGGTAGCAATAACAAACTATTAAATTCATGACAGATAATTTTTATTTCTTAACTTTTAATAAAACAAGATAAAAGATCTACCGCGCAATACAAGATCCGTGGCATTCACGGATCTTGATATCAAATATCCGTATTCAGATCCGTATCCGCAGATATACATTTTTAACGATCCGGCACATGACTAGTTGAAACTTACAGTACTAATACTTGCTTTCCGCAGATGATTGCATTATAAATTTTAATAAAGCAGCAATACAACTGCTCCATTTGTGTCAGTTTCAATCAAGCAGCAACATAGTCATAAAATCACCCAACAGGTTCTACAAAAGCACTAGGTGGAAGCTCTTTAGATCAGGTCCTACAAAAGCACGAGGCTGCAGCTTTCTTAAATTGCAATTTCAATAAAAAGTTTTAAGACTAATATAAATATTTATAAATTGGAGCAGAAACGACGCAGACTTTAGAAGGTGACCTCGGGTTTTTAGCAGGCGACCTCGTGAACTTGACCTCTGGCTCCGATCCTCAGACGGCTTCAGCGCAACCCCAGCGTCCTTTAAATCTAAGTTGACCTTCGCGTTCCAGCTCCGATCCTGGTCGATATCTGTCCACTTTAGGCAAGCCTCTCACGGCCTAATTTTACAATGGCTACTAATTTTGGTAATTATATGTTTTTCGTGAGCTCGAGACTTTCGATTCGCGAATTTATGATTGTAGTATTTAGAATTTCCCGTAACTTTTAAAATGGTGTATCATCATCCAATGACCTTCACCATTTGCTCACTAGTAAAAGTATCTTTATGTTACCGATGACGCGCACTTTATAATTTTATAGGATTTTTCATCTTTTTGGAAAGAACATCTAAGTAATAAAACTAGAACAAAACAAATTGTTAAAGATCTCGACATCTATACGAATATTATAAAGAAGTAAAGTTTGTGTGTTTGTATATTTGTTAAATTGTAAGGGGTAATCTCAGGATCTACTGAACCGATTTTAAAAATTCTTTCAGCAATAGAAGGCCACGTTATTGCTGAGTGTCATAGGTTATATAAAAAACCGAAAAATAAAAAGGTTTTTACGTGGTAGTCCGTTTTGCAAAGTGAATCGGAGAAAAAAACAGGCAGCGGACGGCGCGCGATGGCTTCGGGTTTAATTCGGATCGCGTTCGTGCTCGCTTCGGGGATTATTAATATTATGCCCAACGAAGTGGGCACGGGTCAGCTAGTATTATATATTTACCTTATTGTACAATTTGGTGGTGGATAATTATTGTCATATTTTAGACAATTTCCACTATATCTTTATAAATTGTATATGAGTTATATTATTGTAAAGTTGCATTAAAATCCATTCAGTTGTTTAAGGGTAACAAACAACCACCCGTACTTACAAACTTTATATTTACAAAATTACAAATGAACCGTTACATAGTGAATTTGAAAGAAAATTTAAATAAACACCAAAAATTAAGATTCTTTTTATCACATTCGAGTTTAAACAATCATATTTTTGTACAATACAATGTATCTGTCATGACTTTGTAATACCTATTCCATATATTTTTACATGACATGCACAAAAGAATTTCTCTACAAATAACCACAAGCATAGTGTTCTGGAGACTTCAACTATGTAATCCCTTTAAATCAGTAGAATGCGTTCACTATTTTCAATTCATGAAATACTCTGTAATATAGACAGTGTTGAAAGACAATTTAACAAGATTCTGTATAAAATATATTTAGACCACAATCGAAGTTCATTATTCCTTATTCGACCACGTTTGCTCAGTGCGGATTAGTCGTCTAAGCATATACTTTTGAATTTCTTCACAAGTGTATGAAGTGTAGTTACCATGAGTTTACATTCGTTTGCAAACGATATCGACAACGTAAATATTTGTATGAAAACTTTGAACAGCGCCCCTAGCGAAACGTAATTGTACTATTTTTTCATATTGCATTGACATGACTTCTGTACTTCTTGTCTGTTCTCCCGATGTTTTCTACCATCGTATAACAATTGCAACATTACCTTTAAACATTAATATTATAACCCGTCTAGAAGCCACTTTTTTTCCCACGGGGGATCCTCAGTGAATTTTCATAAGGGGTGCGCTACTATTGTAGTCGTCTTAATAACCCCTTGGTGCTCGGACGACCTTACACCGGATACTACCCGCACCCGTTCTACGGCGGGTGGTTATGTTGGACTCTAGCAGAAGGTCTACCAACTAAACACTACCTAACAAGGCTTTGATCGGGCAGAAGGCCTGGGACCTTATCGGCTTTGAACTAAAGCGCCCGCCCTCCAGAGCGGTGGGCGGTGCATATAGAAACAACTGACTAATATGAGTACCAAGGTTTACATAACTTGGGATAGGAAAACTCGCAACCAAATTTTAGTGTCTTAACAAAAGTCGCGCCTTATTGACTGATTGACTGATTACTACTCATTACATCGTTCGTTTAGGAATAGAGAAACATGTATTGATAAGTAATGGATGGTATCCTAGGAACGTTTTTCTGTAACTACAGACCATTAAGGCATCTGCTGCAACTGTTCCGTTTTAAAAATCTATCGTATAGAAGCCTTTATAACGGTACTTTTATTAGCAGGTAGCTGACGTAATAAGGGGTTATTTAGGCTACTTTTATTTTAGGAAAGTTCTTTTATTATATCTATATATACATATAAATAAAATTGGAGTGTCTTCTGTCTGTCTGTCTGTTTGTTCCGGCTAATGTCTGAAATGGCTGAACCGATTTTGACGGGAATTTTATTGGTAGGTGGTAGTTAATGTTATAAACACTTGGGCTATTTTTATAAAAAAAAATAAAGTAATGTTGCTCCAGTACCGCGTGTGCCTCATGCACATGCCGCATAAAATAAAAATTCAAAAACAAAAAAATAATAAACCTATTAACTTTTTTGTTAAATTCCACTCGGACGAAATCGCGGGTACAGCTACTTAATATACCTACTGATTATATCAAGTCTCTGATATAGGCGTTCTTATATATTAGTTTAAAGAATTATTATTGTTCATATTATTCAATTAATAATTTTAAATTTAAGTTTTTTGCAATATATATATAAAATAAACATAAATACCAAAAAAAAACTTAAGCCTAGTATGCCGCCGGTAGCGAGGCAAGGCCCAAGCAAACCGGTGGTTAGGGCTGTAGACAAAGAAGTATATATTAAATATATTTATTAATACTTAGTTAATTTAGAGAAATCTGTTTAATAATTGATAATCCACAAAGAATTTAAATCAGATCAAGATACAGATTATAGAGTTTAATGTGATAATCTAAATAAAGAATCTGTGGACACCGACTCAGTGATTCAACATCAACAAGCTTGCCGATATGATTCAATCAATAATATTGTCGTGTAACCATCGCTTAGTATGGAACAGTGAAATTTCCATACCTTTTATGGTGTGGTCAAGCGCGCGTGGATATGCGCAGGCGTGCCATTGGAGCATCGCTGTACTGCGACATTAGGTTTTTTTTTAATATCTATACATAACTTGATGAACGAGTAAAGTACCAACCTGATTGTTACAGTGAATTTTAAGGCATAGTGTATAGCAAACGAGAAGCACAGCGTTTATTTCCAAACTAGCTTTTGCCCGCGACTTCGTCCGCGTGGAATAGTGACTTCCGGCAGATTTTTGGTTTTTCCCACATAGTTCCCGTTCTTGCGGGATTTTCGGAATGGTCGAGTTTCCGCAGAATTTTTAGTATTATTATGTTGATACAACTTAAACAAATTATTTCGACCAAATTTGGTACCATAAAAGCGGTCATTGTGACTAAACCTTAAAAGATAGACATATGCCGTCGCGGACTTTTTTTTAGATCATGTATAGAGGAATAATTCTTTCATACATATTTTTTGTGTATCTTGAACCGTTTTCGCAGCGCACGCAAAGAAAGCCTTCAAAAATGAATAATTTTCCCCGTTTTTTACACATTTACCGCTCTGTCTTTGCTCCTATTGGTCATAGCGTAATGTTATTTAGCCTATAGCCTTCCTCGATAAATGGACTATCCAACAAAAAAAGAATTATTCAAATCGCACCAGTAGTTTCGGAGATTAGCGCGTTCAAACAAACAAACAAACAAACAAACAAACAAACAAACAAACTCTTCAGCTTTATTATATTAGTATAGATTATGACCTAAGACGTCACGGTACCCAGATATTTCACTTTCTATATATATATATACACACACACACACACACACACATGTATATATATATGCGAGGGGGATCTACCCCGGTGTAGTCTCTTCTATCACATCTGAATTTTTTGTGTCGTAGACCCTTTGCCATGTTTCACGGTTTTGGGTAGACCCCCTACTTACCTGATATTGAATACCTACATCCTACAACATACAACATTCTATAAGCATATATGTATAATATTTTTTTTACTTCATAGGTACTTTTACGAATAATGTATATGTCTTTATTTCAGAAGATAGTATAAGTAAATAGATGCTATTAGTGTATGGTATAATGGATCTCATTAGTATAGACCCCCAAATTTCGTTGACGTAGATCCCTTGCAGGTTGTCATAGATCCCCAGGGGTGGATATATACTACTTTAGGAATCACTGCTATAGACACAGTATTGTTGCCAACATCCAAATTTTAACTCAATAAATTCTGAGTAGGTAGGTACTTACTTTACATGACTTATGTCACATCACAAGTCACGTACCGTCCGGACCAGGTGAAGGTGCGAATCCAGGTCGCAGGACATTTCCTTGATCTTTCTATTAAATCTGTTTAATCTCTCCATTAGTTCTGCCGTCATGTGATGTTGAGATATTCTAAGTAATAATAGTTCAAATAACACTCAATACTTTTTGTTTTTGAAGTAAGGTTTTGAATCGACGGACCTCAAGTGACTGGATAATAAATCTACAGTTATTGCTGTCATAATATGTATTGTATTATACCCAGCGAATATATCAGAACGAGATAAGAAGATTTTGTGCAGAAAGAAAATCAGACGGGATCTTTGCAGTAACCATGGAATAATTATATCAGTTGGACATGTAAAACGTACTTTAAGTTAGGTTCTTCGACATTTACATAGCCCATAAGATCAGCAAGTTAAAGTAGCAACGATGTGATACATTAAAGCCAGCATTAGTAACGGGTGTTCTAACTGAATTCTAGAAGCGTGTAGGTGGTAGGAGCGGAATGTTTTTATACTCAAACTCTGAGATTAGAAGTTGTAGTAATTAAGTTTCGTCTTAATTTACCACAAAAGACCTTTGTCACATACAGGATTGTTGATAATAATTTTTAAAACTAGTGTTTCTTATTACAGCCTACTGGGGGCGTGATGGCGGTGCGGGTGGCGGCGCGGCCGCGCAGGCGCAAGCGGCGTTGTTCGGTTTCGGAGGAAGATACCCGCCTCCCACCACGCTCGGTGTCGCAGCCAACCAGGCCGCCTCCCTGGGACTGCATCCCGCTGCTAGTGAGTATCCTTTGTGTTGTGCATAGCAACGTTAAAAAATGTGAACCATACCAAATGAATAGGATCACGTAGATTGTTGAATCACACTATTATATTATAGTATTCTGATTGCTTAAATACAGCATAAAATTACAGCGTTACTGCTGTAATTTTGTCAAATCGGCTCCCTATGATAAGTACACCCATATATGTCTGTCTTATCAGTGATAATGAGTGTCTTTCTATGACTTACAAGAGTTTAAACTCATGTAAGACCCCATAGAGGTACCGAGCCTACCCTAACTATGTCAAGGCGATTAGATCGTAGTCAACCACGCCAGCCCAGTGCGGATTACATACATTTTTGAATTTCTTCACAGATGTATGCAGGTTGCCTTACGATGTGTCAGATAAATGCAAATATGAAATTCGAAATGAAAAACATATCGTTACATGGCAAGCTTGATCCGGGCCCCGCCAATCAACCGATTCTACGACCAGTGCCGTAGACAGTTTTCAACCCTGTCGTTGTTACATTCCAGGCGCAGCATGGTGGTCCATGGCATCGCACCTCGCAGCGCAGGACTACCTGGCAAGGCTGCAGGCGTCGGGGCTCAACTTCTCACCCATGGCCGACCCCTACTCCGCGCTGTCGGCTCTATCTGCCGCCGGCCTAAAACAGCCGCCCAAGCCTAGCAAGCAACCCAGTCGGAATGAGAGGTAAATACATCTTAGGGACGGATACATAGGCACTGCAGACAATCAGTCCTCAAGCAACCCATTCGGACTGAGAGATTATAATTGAATACTTCCTAAAGACATCGGTCCTCAAGCAACTCAAAATGAGCGGTGCATACAATTTTGAAACAGATACATAAGTGCCGCAGGCATCTAACCTTAATCAATCCAGTCGTAAGGAAGAGTGACTGTTGAATACATTCTAAACACATCTAAGCGCAGAAGATATCGAGCCTTAAGCACTCCAGACAAAATGAGCGGTAAATTCATTCTGAGGCTGACGGCTAAATATGCGCTGCACCCATCGAATCTCAAACAGCCCAATCTGAATAACTAATAGCTATTAAATGCACATTTTAAAAACATTTAAATGCTAAAGAAATCGGGTCTCAAGTGACCCAGTCTGAATGCATGGTGAATATATTCTAAATATGTCAATCCACTGAGAATAAGTTATATATCCCTGAGGTGAATTTCCAATATACACCCATAAAAACAGATAACTAAAGTATGATTTTTAATTTTATAGACCCAAGAAACAGTTGTCATTAAGCGGCTTCAGATATGTCTCCAGATAAGACTAACAATTTATAAATCTTGGTGTTATTCTATGCAGCCTTTTGTAAAATGTGCATTTTATTTAAATGACTGCTAACAAAAAACAGAGTCAATGACAATTATTTCTCTCAATTCTTTCTCTCTCTAAAGGTAATCCATGACTTTTTGGACACCTGGTATATTCGTTTTTATAGAGCTAATTATAATAGTTGTTTACGAGGGCGGGTCAAAAAGTTCGCGGAATGAGGGGTATGGAGGGGGAAAGGTGACCTGCACTAGTTGTGACACTCATTAATTGTATAAATACAAAGTTTAAAAAAAATAGGTCATAATTACCTGAGCCTGAGAAGAAAATTTGCAACATGGACAAAATTGAGCTTCGCGCAGTCATCAAATTCCTTACCAAACAAGAAATACCTCCCCAGACTATTTTGGAAGAGATGTCTTCTGTTTACGGGGTCTCTTGCCCTGGCAAAACCATGGTTTACAAGTTGTACAACCTATTCGGCCTATTTTGACGACAAAGATAAATAATTTTTTTTTCGAAGGTATTAATTGATAGGTCTAATAAATGTATTAGAGTTAAGGGGGAATACATTGAGATGGAAAAATAATTTCGTGTTTTATTTCTTTCCGCGAACTTTTTGACCCACACTCGTAAAAGTATTGTTCAAAGTATTTAAATTGCGAAATGTTTCAGGTCAGGCCGTAGCAGCACGTCATCCAGCACCTCCGCCAAGGAGAAGAGCCCATCCACCAGCAGCAACTCGCAGCCGAACATGAGTGAGTGGGGCACGTATCACCTCATTGCTTACCTTTACATATTCTTCGCTAGCATCCATTCTTCTGTAATCTTAAAATATTCACTACAGCGCTATTCCATTCTGACTCCATACTTATATCAAAACTCCTACAGAGAAGCAATTTATAGATATAAGCTTCTTGCTTATATTTTTTTTTCTTAATTTTTAACGAGGCTTTTATACTTTGGGTGAACATGTCAGCCTCATAGGAATAATCACATATTTACATATCATACATACTTTACACATACACAAATATTAGTTTGCCTCCTCGAAGGACAAGCAAACAAACATGTACAATTTTATGGCTTTTTTTTTTTTTTTTTTTTTTGTTCCCCTGAGGAAAAATGCATTAAATTGCATACCCCGGCTGTGGCGAGCCGCGGGTTATGTGGGGCTCTCCTCCCCAGAAGGGGGAGGCCTACCCACTAAAAACCTCAGGGATGGCCTTCCTCAGGCATGTAGGGAGCCCCCGGGAACACAAAGGCCACTTCCGAGAACCCCCAGCCTCCGCTCCCCTCTCTAGAGGGGAGCCCTCCTCGGGGGAAGCTACCACCTCCCCCGGTCCCCTCCACCGACGACGCCCCCCGGCCACGGAAGGGGCGTGGTCCATCCCGGGTCGCCGTAGCGGTCGCGACTTCCTCGCGCCCGCCGGCGACCCGCGGCGGCGCCGCAGCTGTGCTACCGAGCCCGGCGCCGCCTCCTTCGAGCGGATCGGCCATCTCCCGACCCCGCTCGGCGGCCTCCTTCTGGAGCATTACTGCTTCACAGAAGGAGGTCACAGCCCTCCAACCTCCCTCGTCCGCCAGCATTGCCGCAATCAATGCCGGCGGAGACAGATCTCGCCCGATCTCTGCGACCAAGACTCGGCGCTCGGAGGCCCACACGGGGCACTCCGCCAGCGTGTGGTGGGCCGAGTCGAGGTGGATGCGCAGTGGTGGACAATGTGTCGATCCCTCCCGTCCTATTCGACACAGATACTCACCGAAGCAGCCGTGCCCGGTGAGTATCTGAGTCAATCGGTAGGTGACCTCCTCCTTCCCGTTGAGCCAAGCTTCGAGGTGCGGAGTACGGCACCGACGGCCCGCTGGCGCGCGCAGATCCGTAATTGGAGCTGCGCACGCCAGGCCGCCACAATCCGTCGGTGCCACTCCCGCTTAGGCACTTCGTGCGCGGGTTCCAGGGCGCTCCCCCCATCGCCCCCCCGGTCGACACGCCGCGACGCATACGTCGCCGCGTACATGTCGGCCAGGATGTCGAATGGGGGGGAGCGTCCCAGGACTGTCGCCGCCTCGTACGAGATTGTACGGTAGCCTCGTACGATCCGTATGGCCATTATCCGCTGCAGGCTCCGTAGCAGAGCTCTGCAGCGAGGGGACCTCGCGCAGTCTTGCGACCACACGGGAGCCCCATACATGGCCACGGATCGCACGACGCCCTCGTACAGGCGGCGGACTCCATCCCTCGGTCCCCCGAGATTGGGCAGCAGGCGATGTAATGCGCCCGCCACCCTTTTGGCTCGGGGGACCAACCGCACGAAATGCTCCTCGAAGCTCCAGCGGCGGACAATTTTATGGCTAAGCTGGACAATGGTTCCGTCAGCAAACAATGTATATTGCCATTAGCCAGATCCATTCCCACGAGGAGTCTTTCTCTTAGCTCAGAGTTTCGGGCACATTCCAACAACATGTGATATACATATCGATCCTAGAACATAGCTGGTTATCGCACAAAGGTGAGGATTTCACACCAACAAGATGATAAAACTTGTTTGTTGGAACATGCCCAGACCGTAATCGGAAAGCAGAAACTGAAAGCTTTTTAGTAAGGTTGTATGAGTCACTGTCGAACCAAGGATTCCATGTAGGTTTGTCCTGGATTGTAATATCTAACTCCAACGCTCTTATATTCTTAATCTGCCGAAAAACTGACGGTTGTATTTGTTTCGTTATTGAAATCGTTCGTATCATTAGCCCATTTATGAGAATGATTCCATTTTCGATGCCAAAACAATTCTCATAGCAAACGAACTCAAATTTTCATTTGGTTACGATATACCTAGTCATCAACAAAGGACATTGTTCCGGCTCCATACATGTTCTGCCTAAGAACCGTTCGAATCGAAAGTGACTTATATAAACTCTTAAAATTATATGGAATCCTATGAAATAAGTTATTACGATCGGACACTTCAGGAAACTAAAATAATTACGAATAAAGTTAATATTTTGAGGTTATAAATAAAAAATAACCAACCTTGCGTGAAATATCAGAACAGTAATATCAAAGTAATATTAACAATACTATGTACAGCTATATATGTTCTCTTCTAGAACTAGGAAAAGACTATTCTACTAGATACTAGGAAAAGAGGTAGTACCTAGTCAAGTTTAAGATAATTCTTTGACAATTGTCATTTTACAAAATCCAGTCCTTTACATACAGTCTACCAAGTACGCAATGTAATCGGAGTCCGTAATCAAGCCAAAGTTGTTAGAATAAAACCATGATAGAAAATCACAAAAGCAACGATAGTCGCAAAGCAATCAAAAATTGAATGAAACGGAACACAGATAAGGTATGAAGTACACCAGTGTTGCCAATTACGACAACTATAATACTCGAATGCCAAGCTAGAAATTCGCGATTTTGCTTAAAAAATATATAATACTAGTTTTTTTTCTAGCTAGTCAATTTAGGTATGTAAATGAATAAAGTGTTATCAACTAATTTTAATAACCGACTTCAAAAAGGAGGAGGTTCTCAATTCGATCCGTATTTACCGAAATCGCGAAAACTTCCGAAACTGGCAGCACTGGCTGACGGAAAACATTTTATACGGCACCAATAATTGTGACCCAACTTTTTATTTGGAATTTATTTATTTGAAGTGTCCGTGGAATACTAAAATATGTTTCAAATAATATAAAAATAAATGCAAATTATAGTATAATTTATATTCACATCGGTTCTTAGGCCAAAATTGAACAATGTCCTTTACGATTCATGAACAAGTAATTTATAAGTGCACCTTGTGAACGGTAGCTAAGGTTCAAAATTAAGTTGTGAAATATCGTCTCTCACCTAGATAGCTAATGCTCAGTCTAGATTAGATCCCGGTATGTATAAGATATGATGAATTTTGGATAGGTCTATCCTTTTAGGAGAGATAGACTGAGAATCCTCCCTAAGAAGCACAAAACGAGCTCAGGATACCACCGCAATGGCAAGTGCTACGGTGATTATGTTGAACTACATATCAGCCGGAGCGGTCTGACCGGTATGATCTACTGACAAAACTCAGCCTTATGCCTAAGTTCTAAGAACTATGTCGGCAAATCGTGAGGGTAACCGAAGCCTCGGCAGAGGAGGCGATGCAGCGCAGGTCCATAAAGGGATCTCTAGGCGCTTGAGGTAGCGCGGGAAGTCAAAGTGACGCCACCCTTTATCACGAGGGGCACCTCCATGTGCTCCCAGTTTGTAACATTAAAGTATGATGCAAACTTTTGAAACACAGCATGTTTCCAGCTCAAAACTTTTATGATTCTTCCTTCCGTTAAAGAGTTGATCTGTTCTACTATGTCTGGCCTCTGCCTCTCATAATATTACCATACTACCACATTTCATGTAACTTTCGATCGTCGTGTAGAATCTCTTTCCTATGTTAACTCTTGATTCTATTTTCGGTAGCTCTCATTAATATTTTTTATTAACGTGTTCGATAGCTTGGGCTTTCTTAAGAATGATATGTTTGAAATAGATATATCTGTTCTCTGCGAATATATAACATCAAACAGTTACAGGATTTGAGAAAGCGAATGAATTAACAATTGTTGCATGTTTTGATAAATGGTATATTGAATCTAAGAGCTGATTAAAATCACAATTCATGCCTCTGTCACTAAAAAGCACTAACATAACCATAGACAATATTTTATTAATCTGTAATACTGTTGATTGTAATGAAACGAATCCAAGAAACCTATGTGTTGCCGTTTGTTTTAGTAAAAACGGACACGATTTAATTTTTCAATAACTAATATTTGCTTCGATTTTATCATTTCATCCACCTCTTTTTTATGCTACATTACCTTCATAATTACAAATTTATGCGGAAATTGTCACGGCAATTGCTTGTAAAAATCAATTCCAGATTATACTGTAAAACATTGTCGTACATTTATTTGAAGCAATTCATGATTTAACACTGAGTTTTGGTCACAAATGACACAGTATTATAGAACCACGTCCAATATTAAACAGTGATTTATCTACTATCATGCTATTAATCCACTAAACTTATTGCCAATATTAAAACACTCAATGATATTATAATCATTATATCATCCAAACGCGTGATATTATGAATTTCGCCAGATCGCAAAAGTTTGAAAAAAGAACAATAAATTGTAGACTAGTTCGTAATTTCGGATTCTCGTCTTATCGTGTTATTTCCCGCCATTTTTTCTCTCGAATATTGGAAATCGCAAACAAACAATTACTGTGTGCGTTGTTTACAAAAATGTGTGATTCTAGCTTTGATGACACACCACCAGATATTTCTAACATATTGTTACCGGAAAAATCTAGAAAACAGTATGAAAAGGCAGTGGCTCATTTTCTGAAGATGTCTTCTTAGTTTATTTTCAAGAGCTATCTGAAAAATTTAAATCTTCATCCTAAAATTTAAATGCTCAAAAGTGCACTGAGTATTAACCACAATGTGGATATCTCAAAATATCTTTTATAGAGGATTCACATCATGATTGTAGATAAAGTCTTGTATGCAACTGTTACAATTAGGTATTAAAACACTCATGTGATTATCAAACCCACATTCGTGTTTTAATACCCCTGATTATACAACAGTTGCATAAATAACTATTATCGGTCAGATTTAAGATAACTAAAATGTATGCTTTCCTTCCAGGGTCGAGTTATGGCTTCCCGAAGACGTCGTCTCCGTCCAGCATGCACTCACAGTCGCTGTCCAGCCTGGCCTCGCTCAACAGCCTGGTGTCTGCGCCTCATCAGTCGAAGCCCAGCAAGCAGCAGAGTCAGTCCAGTGAGTCAATTCACAATCCCCTTATCGATATTAGCTATCCAGCTTGGCCTCACCCTATGTCTAGTCTACGGACTCGACTAACAATACCCGCCAAACAGCAATTACAATTCGCGGCAAGAGTTGCCAAAAGTTTGGAGACGGCCAGAAATGATCAGATGAACGCATGAACTGAACTGCGTCTATCCCTAAAGATAGCTTAAGACTTGATTCATATGGTTGAAATATCTGAACACTTCGAAATTGGCCTCTAGCATAGGTCTTTCTTCATGGACTAATTAGCTCAAATTATTTACTTGGACTGATAGAATATCTGAACGATTCAAAATTGTATTTTAGCATACAAGTAGGCCTTTCCTCGTGGTATAACAAGCTCAGTTAACATGCACAGCTAGTAATGGAAGATTTCCAGAGAGTGTGATACTCTATACTAAGTAACCTTATCTGTGAAATGGCCGCTGAAATGCGGGAAGGAAGGAAAAAATAACACACACTCCTCCCTTTTTTCCAGTAGAATTTACCTTATCGTACCATCAAAAGTGAACACTAAGAGCTACCTTAACTTTTCATATGTACAAAGAAAGAGAATCCGGCCAGGTACTAGTCGTATTCGTGCACCGAGGGTTTTGCAAATAAATTTATAACAGCCAATAAACAACGCCAACACGTTGTACAGAACTCAAAAATTAATGATTACTCCTATAAAGATATTGGGAAATTGTTGTATAATGACTTTCATTTTATCTTACTTTATATTTGCAGGTCGCAAGCCATCGTCATCCCAATCGTCTTCATCCAAGGGAAAAGATCGGGATCTTGCGCTTCTTCGCGGAGACCTGATGCTGGCGCAGGCGGCGGCCCACGGCGCCTACCACGCTGCGGTCGCTGCCGCCGCCAAAGGGAAGGTACGACCTTATTGCGCAGAGTGTAAGACTTGAAATCGTTTAGCTACACTTGTCACATCAATCGCTTCACACTCACACTTTCTTTTTTTAAATACGTCTTTATTACCGCCGCCAAAGGAAAGGGGCGCCCTTATTGCACCAAGTGTAAGACTCGAATTCGCTTAACTAACTTGTCACTTTAGTCGCATCAACAATTTTATTTGAAAGTACAGCTTTAGTACCTACATAGTAATAACTAATTTCGTGCGTTGAAAGTCTTAAAAAAACTACGACGCCTGGCCGCCACTGCTAAGCTAAGGGGACATTACTGCGTTCGTTATAAGAACTAATTTCGTCTAGCTGCAATGTATTTGAAGGAAAACAGCAACTAATTTTCATTCTTATTGACAACAATTGTAGAGCTATATTCACGTAACTGAAATTTTATCTTAAAATATTAAAAGCTTCGACGCCTTACTGTGTAGACTTCTTCAAAACACGACACGTTTGGCGCAGTAGTTGAGTAATCAATGAATGAGGGACACATATTTGATGATTTGCAGAAATTCGTAGCAGTTTTTGCGTATATATGTATGTGAATTTAAAAAAAAAAACATGGGTTATATGACACAACTTTGTTACATAAATTATAATCAATAATTTCAATTAAATGCAGATAAAAGCCATACAATGCTGAAACGCCCTAATCCATAGAAATTCAAAAACTATTAGAATCGTCATCTCTAAACTCCCAGGTTCAACTCCCGGTGGGTGCCCGGTGGGGGATGCTTGTGCGATGAAGGCATTTGTGTCTTAGTCACCGTTGTTAATATATGTTTCTACCAAAAATATTTATATAATATATACATATATATGTACCTATCTGTACCCTAAGTCCTATAACTAATGTCTTACAGTTCTTACTTTGGGCAAGGCTAATCGGTGCGTGTAAGAAATATATTTATTTGTTTTAAACAAATCGTGAGCATTTTATTGTAAATGTTAGTAACAATGAAATAAAGTTTATTTTTGTTTGTTCTAGAACATGTCACCACTTTACCCTTTCGGGCTGCCAGGGTCTGAGAAAGATCGCCATTCCGGCATCGATTCTCTCACTGGGCTGCCGCATACGATACTCAGGTGAGTCTTGTTCTGTGTGTTATTGAGTTCAAATTTATATGTCCATCGACAACCTAATGACATATAAAAATAGGAAACAATCAAGTGATTTCACTATATTTTCCACTTGCTACAATCCAAATATGATTCCTTAGTTTTCTGGACTTTTATTACTAGTTTAATGCACGCACGAATACAAATACTCGTTACCTGGAGATATATTTTTGAATCATTAGACGTGAATTTGCAATTCGAATACCAATACAAATCGTGCACGAAATTATTTTCTACTGCTTACAATTTTATAGATTTTTGAATTATTCGAACTCAGTGTTGTCATTAAAACAAATTCTTAATTAGATTCCGTTTCACGCAGACAAATTAAAAACACCACACATTTCTCTTCATTTCTATTTTTACATTCTTCATTTTTACTGAATTAATCTCGCTTTTATCCATTTTTGCTACACCCAACGTTCATTCGCACTCCCTCCATGCAGTCAGACATATTCATTAGTGATTCAACGAATACGAATATTCGTATTCGCCGAATAGTAGGCATTTACCGAATATTTGTATTCGGCGAATACTAATACGAATATTTAAAAACTGTTATTTTTGTACGCAACTCTATTTACTGTAGTTTTGAAAAACGCGCGTAAATTTATGACGTGTGCAGAGGTCCTTAACCGCAACCACGACGCGACGGGGGACTCCCCGGCCATAATTTATACATACTGGTCCATTTTCCCAGTCTGAAAAAACTGGGCCAAAAATATTTTTCACTGAAGCCTTGTACAGTCGCCTCGGAAAGACTTTGTTCAACGGCTGGGAACATCCCGACTGAAAAACCTGACCTTAAGGAACTATTTGATTGACCATTATTTCGTAACCTTACCGACAAAATGTCACCCGAACGCGCTTATAACAAAAAAAAAAATATTGTGCAAAATAGATGTTTGATTACTCCTTTGCCTACCCAACATTTTTATGTATAATGAATAAAGTTTTCTTTACGAATATTTATGTATCTTTTTTTGTTAGTGCTGCATTGGAAGGCGGGTGAGTACCTGAATGAAAGCTTTTTATTTGTATGTAACTAGCCTTAGCGGCTTTGTTCGATTCAAGATCAATATGGTATATGATCGTACTGAAGAGAAACTCTATACCAGGTTCATCTGCTTGGGTACATTCTTTGTTGAATTTCGAACTATTGTGACGTTGCTATGGAGATCATAGATTTTGTTATTACTTGAAATTATATGCTAGAAGAACTTACAGAAAATGTGTTAGTTAAGATTTACAATAAATCATTTATTAGTTTTACTATTTTCGTATTTTCACTGTAGAGGATAATTAGTTTAAAGAAAATTCCCTACAATTTGGGTGTGAAGGGTAAAATCCATACTAATATTATAAATGCGAAAGTAACTCTGTCTGTCTGTCTGTCTGTTCCGCTTTCACGCCAAAACTACTGAACCGATTTAAATGTAATTTGGTAGACAGATAGTCTAGAGAGAAAGGACAGAGGCTACCTTTTAAAGCAGAAAAGGGCTGTAAAGGGTTGAAAGGAGGGGGTGAAAGGTTGTATGGCAGTATTGTAAAACCACTGAACCGATTTAAATAAAATTTTATACACAGACTAGAGTTGGTACGCGGTTGGTCGTACGCACTACGTTTAGTATATACGGGGTAACCACCCTATATATCAATCGTAAAACCCGAGGACCCAAGGAAGGGAATAAGATAATTTTACCGACGGAAAACATCCTTCCTGTGGGAAATTCGAATATAACGCGGGTGGAAAGCTAGTAGGTAATAAAAATACGGGGCACTGTGACATCTTATATCACATGTTGGCAACGCACACACGTTTTTTTTTTGAGGCTAATTTGCAGTGAATCTCTAAGGAACCTCCTCTACAATAGACAAGTGTAAGTCACATTATAATTAATGTGAGGCTTACTCTAATGAGTAAGTTGTAATTTAATGTTGATGAATGAAATCTAGACAATATGTCGTAAAACTGCTTCATCACTAGTTCTCGGAATAGGTAGTTTAATTTTATGTACTTGCAGAAAGAAAGTCAATGTAAGCGTAACATGGATAAGAAGGATAGCATATTTCAAATAAAATACAATTTTCTGTTTTTATTTACTATTCGTTTCTTTACGCTTTTATTGTAAAATATGTTTACAACTTATTATTAAAACAATAAGCTAAAAGATGAAATACTATTTTGAAAGTTCAATTTATAGTACATTACTGCAGCGGCCAGCAATAGAGGCATTAATGGACGAACGTGACATATACGTAAGTCCATCAAAGCCTAGTTGTGGCCAAGGCTTGTATAGTACTTTTCTCAAATAATGCGCGGAAATTAAAACTAAATAGTACCAAGCAGAACTTTTCAAACTCAATGACCAACAATGAACAAAATTTTTCACGCGCCAAAGGATTCGTTTGTTTTCTTTTTTTCATTATACAACAAGTTTTTTTTGCAAGCCAGTTCGATATTTAAATTAAACTCTGATAAGTTGCCTCCATGGTTTGCCATTTTTCGGAGCAATAAATCGTTCCATTTTTAAAATACACGATAGATATGAATTTACATGTATATTTATTTAGCCGCTAAAACACGACAGATATGGATTTTCATACATTTTTTGCCGGCCGCTGCTCGCATGTATTTGGCCAGTACAGCAATTTCGATTTATCTCGAAGAAGGTTGTCAAAATAATGTTCAAATTTCCAAGCATGTTTGAGAAAATATTTTTACAATCTTTGAAAATAGTAAGTTCCCAGGCATATCCATACTGTTGATGTCACAAAATCGCAAGTACATAAAATTAAGCTTCCTATTCCGAGCACTATTCATCACTCATCTAGATGATAGTATTGATGTTGATTATTTTGTTGCAGTGACCCGTCGTCAGTGCTGGGGGGTGTTAGACTGCCCCCGGACACAGAAATAATTAAATACACTTCTTCTTTAGCGGGTCCTAAGGTAAGTTTTAACATTACGTTCCCACTTTATGTGTGATTTGTCGCATCAAATAAATATATTCCCGTAGAAAAATTATTTTCTGTTTATCCCAGTTCTCAGACTATCCTCAAATCAAATTCAATACAGTTAATTCAATAATCAAAAAATGTTTTAATATAGACGTGTTTTCACAGTAACTTTAAGAGTTTTTAGCTAAAACAATATCGTTTATTTCTGTCGTACGCGGCGCCGGAGTTATCGCCATCTTCATATTACTTTTATCGCGGCGCTGTCGTCGCATCTCAGGTCCGGGGATAGGTCAAGGGAAGGGGTAGGTATTTTATATATTGCCAATAGGTGGCGCTAACATCATAGTAATACCGAATAATATCGAACAAGGTTCAGGGTGTAGATGAAGGCGTAGAAGCTTGTCGCTTGCAGTGTCTGAATCGACCTGCTTAGGATAGTACATAACTGGTAACTCAATGGGAGACTTCCTACTTTGGACAAACTAAATCAATACGGATGTTAGAAATCATCACAATAATGTTTGACACCATCAAAGGGAATCTGTAGAAAAAAAAATCTGATGGAAACATAATATTAACTGTCTCTTCTCAGGACATAAATGAAACCTCCAAAATATACTCTATTGTAGCAGGTGTTATTTTGCGGAAGTCCATTGTATTACAAAGGATATTGTTTTTTGCTGATTCCGCGCAGTTGATGAGGACTTGTCCAACAAGCAGACAAGGTCTTGTCTGCTTGTTGGACGAGTCCTCATCAACTGCGCGGAATCAGCAAAAAACAATATCCTTTGTAACTCCAAAATATAGTTTACAAGCTCTTTTTAATTTTAATTAATTATAAGTTTACAATGTATACGAATTTGAGGATATTGACAGAAGGAAAAACAAAGGAATAAGTGACACATTGACGATGATAATAAAAATAAACGAGATATGTCAATATTGTTGATGAATAAACTGCAGACATTAATTATATCAACTTTCTGTAATAATCCCATCTAAACACATTTCAGACCCAGCTAGGTTTACACATTTTCCTTCGTTTTGAATATGGACGAAACGGAATCGTTAAAAGTTAGTGTATAATTTTTTTTTTCGAACACAGGCACCCCCCGGTACAACGAATCGTGGCAGGAAAAAGACAATATCCCTGGATCCTCCGCAGGTTTCTGTGCATCCGTCATCCGCCGACCGGAGTACTCCGGTGCCAAGTAAACGGCAAAAAGTGGTACGTATCGTTTGGGTAATGTTATTTAGACTACATATCACTTACTGTGACTTTAACAAACAAAACAAGTTGAATTATATCACTAACCTTTTATTTTTGTTCCGCTGAGGAAAATGCATTGAATTGCATACCCCGGCTGAGGGGTACTAATACCTTGGCGATGGCCGTCCTCAGGCGTTATAGGGGGCCCTCAGGATCGAGTGTCGCTCTCCAACCTCCTACGACGTCACCCCCCGGCTATCCGGGGGTGAGGTTCCTCGTGACCCGCGGCGGCGCCTCAGGCTAGCTATCTGGCCCGAGGCCGCCTTCTCCGAGCGGGATCGGCCATTTCCCGAACCCGCTCAGTGGCCTCCTTCTGGAGCATATATCATTAACCTAGAGTCTAACTTCAAAATACAGTGTCAGTTAAATAATCTTGAGTGTTAATTCTTATAAAATGTACATATAATTTTATAATGAAATCGCATAAACTATCAGAAATGCTAACAGACAAATAAATCAATACCTAACCTAACCTAACCTGTGGACATGACACCTAGTTTATTGTCGTAACCTTCTACGTCATTATCGCTTACTACGTCACTTTTCCAATATGTAATTCCCACAAGCTATTCGTACTTATCAATAATTAACATGGAAATCTAAATGTTTTTTTTTACACAATATTAATAAAAGTAAACGAGTCGTCGTTTAATTGTACACACATGAAATATTAACAGAATTTTAGCGAGGCGCTATTTTTGATCAAGAAATGTGTGAGGTGCTTCGACCGAATTTCTATACATTTTACGTCAAAACGTGTACAAAATGTTTATTTATCAAAATAAATAATGTATAATTCAACTGGGATTTCTACAATCACTTTTGTACGTCAAAGATTCTACGTCATTTTTTCACAAGCCTGCGGGGGGAGACCTTATACTGGAAAGAACCATCACGGGCAACTTTTTCCTCAATATTTTTACAAAGCCGTCAATTAGAAGCTGGCCTCAGATAAATAGTCTGAACCCCCTGAACTCCCCTTACAAACTTTCACATTTCTATAATAGTAGATTATGATATTAGTGCGTTATTATATATACATCTTAATATATATATTTCTTGTGTGCGTGTGTATGTGACTGAACTCCTCCTAAACGACTGGACCAATTTTGATGAAATTTTTTGTGTGTATTCCAGGGGGCTTGAGAATGGTTTAGATTCACAATACGGTCATATAGATATTGTTTTTCAGCTAAATTATTTATTTAAAAACATTTGAGACAACGTGAGACAACGTGACATTTGAGACATTTGACATTTGAGACATTTGACAGGACAACGTCTGTTGGGCCAGCTAGTATTATATATGTATTATGCTCGGCTCAATTACGCCTTCGGCTCGGGCTGAAATTCCACCTCGCATGTTATAACCATAACGCACTAATATCGTAATGTACTATTACTATAGTCAAAATATTTAATAACGTAACTATTCAGTTAATAAAATGAAACGCAAGCATCCTTAACAGTTATAACTTTTTTTCATAAGAGTATTTTTGACAAGTAATTTAAATTTGTTGAGTAAGGCAAAACGGTAATTTTTTGTGGAACTTTGTTGTAAAAGGCTATGCATTTCCACATAATTAAATCATTAATTTGGTCCTATGAAAATTTCAATCTCATGTTTATTATTAAAATTGTAATCTAAACGGGGCAGAGTTCAATCTAATTAATAACGTTCTGACACTATATGAAAATCTAAATAGCTTCAATAGAATAATAAATGTAATACATTGTAGTAATGGTTTCGTATGATCAGAGGTCAGAATTAGGTAGAGTTATTTATGTATTTGCATTGAAATGTTCATATTAATGTGGACCTTCCCGGGATTTCTAATGGACAATCCCGTGTGGCCAACAATATTACAAATAAATAATAATAAAAACCTCAGAGATGGACAAATAAAACATAAATAATTAACATACAATTGTTATTAGTTTACATTAATTCACAAAGCAAATTGTCATACGCACATTTCGCCATTTTTATAAATACGAGCGAACACTTGCTTCTAGCCTAGACTCGTGGGGTTATTCAAACGGCCCATCAGAATCATTTTCCTTGTCCGATTCATTAACAGTAAGATTTGAAGTGTTCGCTTCCGACATTACTGTATAACTTTTGTGAGAATTAAAATATATAACCTTTAGCTTTTCAATATTTTCTGGTTTCATAGAATTTCTCTGAACGTCTAAAATCTCTTTTTTTTTTTAAATTCATCTTGGGGTTTGAGGCATATCCATTTTATTCCTTCGCTGTATGAAATCAGTATAAGTACCATAAACGTAATATATAATATAAGCCCATAAACGTAATGTTTGGCGAGAATATATATTAGTAGAAATGTAAACCTATATTATGGAAAATAAATAAAAAAAAATTATCATAAAGATACGCCATCTTTCTGTTTCCCAAAATTTGATTGGGAAAAGTGATGGTTGGTCTATACATGTTTAAATAAACACTCCTTTTTATTTTGAGTCTTGTTCAGTAATAACTTTGTACATTGCCGTACACAGGACGAATACGGCAACTCCCGGTCCTCCGTAGAAGTGATCCGGCTGCCTAACAAGCCGGAGAGGGGGCAGAATTCAGTGGGAGGCACACCCCCACCAAATCTGTCTGATTACGCCGGTATGTATTCTTTATCATTCAACATCCAATATCTTTTTGAATACATAAAAAACAGTTTAATGAAAATATATGATGATTTACTTATATTTTTTTTTAACAACATAGCCAAATGTGTTTACATTTTAACAGAGGGGCGATCGCACTAATAAATCGCAAGCGAAACGCAACCGAACCGTTCGGCTCAACCAATCCGAACGCCACAATATCACGTCATCTGTTCGATGACGTGATATTCTAGCTCTCGGATTGGTTGAGTGGAACGATTTGGTTTCGTTTTAGCTGCAATTTGTTAGTGCGATCGCCCCTCTGTGTACTTTGATTAAGTGAACAATTAATTATTATGTTAGATTTAGTGGTTATATTTTTTCTTTTAAAAGCAAATAGGTATAACTGAATCATACAATTAAATTAAATAGTAGAAATGCACAATACACATGACTGTAGCATGCATATTTAACACAAATAGGGGAAAGCAATATTCAAACGAAATCCCATTAAAAGGCCGTAACTTCTACAAATAGAAGTTCCTAATACTGACTTTACGTAACCAGGTATATCGCGGGAGCTCCTACAAACCATAGCTAGTCAAAGCGGAGTCAGTCTGGCCGCTCTCGAGCGACAACTCGCTGGATCCAACGCCGCTACAGGTTTGTAAAAAAAATATACCTTACAGCATGTTTTACTAGGCCAACTTATGGCCGAAGGTCGTGAGGTGAATGGCCAGAATAAAAAACAATAAAAAAAAGGTTTTACTTATTTTTGGATACTGGATATTTTTTTTTTGTGAGGGACCTATGCTGAATCCGCAGATGGCTATGGTCAGCTTTACCGTGAGTGTGTTTGTGGAAGGCGCACGACGGAAGGTTCGTTGGGGCGTACTCTTAAATACGATATTCGATATATCGTGGACTTCGTCGTGTCGTATCCCACTCTTAGTTACTATCGTTTAAAGCATTCCACCGAACGATCGGACGAACGCTATTAATTTTGACATAAGAAAGACTCAAATGACAACGGAGAATTGAATTTGACAGACGAACATTCGCAAAATAAACGTCAAATTTGCGAAAAGTAATAGGATACGGTTTGAGGTGTCGTTGTAATCATCGTAAATTTCAATTCATCGTTGTCATTTGAGGCTTCGTCATGTCAAAATTATAGTATAGGATAGGCTCGGGAATGAATATCATATCGTCCCCATTATGTAATAACTGTACATTAAATGTTGAACAGACCTTAAACCACATATTTTTTGAATGCCCAGCTTATAATATCCAAAGACTGGTTTTAGCTGACAATTTAATTAATTTATACAAGACAAATGATAACATCCCGCGCGACATCCATGACATTGTGATGAATACAGAATCATACAAATACTTATATAACTTTATAGTTTCTATAGACCTAGAACTATAAATTAAAATGACTGAGATGAGATACAGGAATAAGGAAAAATAATATAAAAAGAGTTGAGTTATATAATCCCGGAAGAAGACAACACAATGAAAATGAAATGACACAAAGGATTTTAAGAAATTATTTTATGATTGAAGAATTGGCTTCGGCCTTGACAAAATATTTGTATTTTGAATAACTCTCAAATAAAGACGACGGCTGCATGGCTCTGCCTTTGCCTTTCCCAAGATGGGAAGAAATAATAAAAAAAAAAAAGGATAGGCTCGGATCCCTCGATGGAGAAAGATATGAGTATAAGTATTTTGTGGCCACAAGAGACGCAGGCTTAAGTCGAAATGTATCCTTCAAATAGGATTTTTGCAATCACTTTTGTACGTCAAAGTCGCTACGCCATTGGTTCACAAATCTACGGCGGGAGACCTTGTAACTTCCTTTACAAGTTTAATGTTTTCTTGCATTACTTTTTCATGTTTATACATTTATTAACCGAATTCAAAAAAATGAAGGTTGGCAATTCGACCCGTATGTATGTAATATTATGTACGTATGTTTGTTTCTATGTTTGTGTTCGCATATCTCCGGAACTACAAGTCCGATCTAAGTAATTCTTTTTTTGTTTTACTAGGTATTGTTCAACTTAGGGATACTGCAAGTTTCATCGAAATCGGTTGCCTGCTTTTTGAGATAGGATTTTTTTTATTAACCGACTTAAAAAAAATAAATCGTATCGGTGCGCGGGGAGGGAATGGTTAGATAAATGTGTATGCTTTAATTTCATCACTCTTACTTTCCTATAATTCGGGCAGACACCGACTTCAAAAAATATCTACAGTCGGACCAATTTAATAGGCCACATTTGACATTTGTTCATAGTGAGGTGACCTGCTTAAACACTCCGATTATGGTGAAAAAATCGATATTTACTTCAAACATATGTGAATCGAATACAGTTATTATGGAAAAGTACTTTTTTTTTAATTTTAATAGGCAAACGAGCAAATGGATTACTTGATGGTAAGTGATTATCGCTGCCCGCAACAACAGATGTGTTGGCGGCCTTTTAAATGTGAATACACTCTTTTTTATAGGTACTGTATTAATATATTATTTCTCTGTTAAAGAAGTTATTATTGTTTTTTTATTATAAAACAAAAGAATAACATGTTTTATTTTAATAAAAATTTGACTCAAAAAAAAATCTAAATCAAAATAATCTTTATTCAACATAGACCTTTACAGGCACTTATTGACGTCAACAGACAAAACAAAAAAACAAAGCTTAAAAAAAGAAAACAAAGCCTTGTCCGTACGTACGAATAAGGAAAAAAAAGAAAAAAATAAAAAAATTGACTCGACACCTGTTCGGAAATTGGGAGAGCCTTCTCGAGAAGAACAGGCAAGAAACTCTGAAGGTCTATTTTTTATCTCCTCTTTACAATGTAAATAATTACAATAATATAATACAATATAGTATAAGATACAATCATACTATTAATTCATGGTCAAACTGACTGACTAATTCATGGTGAATAATGCTTTTACAAGTAATCATTGCATTCATTCGATTTATTGAGGGACATCACTTACGTATAGACTTCACTGAACGCAACATTGTAACAACGGTCATTTGTGCATTTCCAAACTAAAAAAATATTGAATATTTTATGTCCGCCATTACAAGGTTAGTTGAGGAATTTTAATGAAATGTCAAATGTGGCCTATTAAATTGACCCGACTGTAGTTGGTATATCAAAGTTAGTTTATTTAAGTATCGTATTTATTTTTTACTTTTTAAATCTTTTATATTCTTTCTAAACATACGTAGGTAAGTTAGTTGCGTACAATTTTGAAGTCGGTTTTATTTTTTTTTTTAATATTTTTTAGCTTATAAAGATTTGTTTACTTTGCAGAGGCAGGCTTAAACCTAAGCACTAAGGCTGGAGCGGAGGACACCCCTCTAGACTTGGGGGTGAAAGCAGACGAGGACGCACCGCTCAATCTCTCCCTTAAACCGGCACCTCGTGAGTTTTTATAATTATTGTATCAAATATAACCTCAAGGAATATTTACAACACGCTGGTTGGTTGGAAATTTATCTGTTTATATGATTAAAGGATGGAATCGGCATTTTCTATGCTGACAATAATTATTTCATCCCGTAAAAGTTGTTTTACATAAGAATATAACAAATTTCTGATCGTATGAAGAATGAAACCCCAAATAATCAGATCAACGCCCGGAACCTTTTAGAATTTTCAGAAAAGCTTTTAGCGAGCACTTTAAAACCTTTCAATAGAGATAAGATTAAGTGTGTAAAGTTGTTATTTATCCATTTTACCTAACTAGACATAACCTGTGGATATCACTGCTTCTTTATTATCGGAACCTTCTACATCATTACCTTACTGTCACTTTTTCCAATATTTGTAATTCCCACAAGGTATTCGTATCTGACATTAACTTCAAAAAAAATCTAAATGATTTTTAAAACAATATCAAATAAAAGTTGTAAAATAGATACAGGCTTTTGTCTAGTTTGAGTTCCAATAGTACTTAATTTAAAGACCCATTCTATCATAATACTAATGCAATAGTGAAATATTATGTGCTTATGTAACTCGTGTTTTTGTTGTGATAAACATTATTATTATTTCACAATATTTGCAACATTTTAATAACTTCGTAATTAGAAAGCCTATCAATAATTATTAATTGCATCTGAAGTATTTAAATAACTTTAAGATATTCCAGATATTAAACTTAAAACTGTCTTAAAGTCGAACACATGAATAATCTTAGTGACAGTTCAAATAAGTTATTATTTGAATGAGATATTGATAAAGTGAAATAAGTAATTCCAAAAACAAAATATAACAATTTAAAGGATATTTACCTGATATATTATATCATCTCTCATATCATCTTGACCATAATTATGGACATTTGAAAATAAACGTGGTCATGTTAAAATCGATTACTCGTTTTTAACCTGTCTTATTAAACGGTTTTATTTAGCTCAGCCCGGTTCATTCTTGGGTCAAATTTAGTAAATCAAATTTCACCCTCTTCCTGTCAACCGATTAATCTGAAATTTTGTATACACTTTGGATTTTGGTGACAATACAATTAAGTATATTTATTCATTATCATTATAAATTCAACATGGCCGCCGCTACAAAATGGCGGACAATTTAGGTTTTATTAATCCCATCAATATGGGTATCAAATGAAAGGGCTCAACAAGCAGAATACAATATACTATAAAAAAATTAAATCCAAGATGGCGGCCTCTACAAAATGGCGGATAACGTAGGTTTTATCAATCCCATCAATATGGGTATCAAATGAAAGTGCTCAACCAGTAGAATACAATGTACTATATAAAATTAAAATCCAAGATGGCGGCCTCTACAAAATGGCGGAAAACTTAGGTTTAATCAATCCTATCAATATGGGTATCAAATGAAAGTGCTCAACTAGTAGAATATAATGTACTATATAATCGAAATAAAAACTAAAACTAGAAAATAAAAATAGGTAAAAAACTTTTTAATTTAAACGGTTTTATGTTAAACATACATTGCAATGTTTAAGATAAATGTACTAAAAATGTACTAAAACCAAAAAATAATAAAATAGATACAGTCGTGGGAATTATAAACATATGCATAGACTAGACTAAAATAAAACCGTGACGCACATCAATTGTCTACAATCGTTGATTAAAATGTAATGTATTAAAAAGTTTTTTACCTATTTTTTTATACTTTTAAAAATCAAATGTGCAACTGTGTTCCGCCACGTGGCTCACTGTGCTGCCATCTATTAGATAACGTCACAAACAGAAAAGAGACTATAGTCAAATCCGCAATCTATCATGATGGTATAACTTCAAGTATAAGAAGTAGAATTGCATATTTACATTACAATGACTGCGTATAATAATTAAGGTTATATATCAACATCTGAACTCTTTACATTACAATGACTGCGTATAATAATTAAGGTTATATATTAACATCTGAACTCTTTAGCCTTATCCCTCCCTCTCCTTTCCTTTATAGAAACGCACGTAAGGGTATTCGGAGCCATCCGTACACTATATCCCCCATTCCACACCGCACTTGGAATTCTCTGCCTGCGTATGTGTTTCCTTCATCCTATAACATGGGTTCCATCAAAAGAGGCGTGAAAAAGCATCTTTTGGGCCGGCAGGAATAGGGTAGGAGAGTGGAGTTAAGTCACTATCCTATCTGTCATCTCATTTGGGCCTCTTTCACCGCTTAACATCAGGCGGGAGGAAGTCATCCTCCAGGTCTAGCATAAAAAAAATGATTTCTAATTGCTTTGATTTCGCAGCGAGCAACCAAGCATCGGACGCTCTGTCGCGACTCACCTCGCTGAGCAGTTCCTTAAGCGCCAGCAACGACAGGATTTGTGAGTAACACCCTTATTTACATAGATATAAAATATATATTCTGTATGCGGCAGTATTCATTAGAAAAAAATTACCGGAGAGAGACTATACCAATTGATATCCGCTTGAGTACCTCTGCCTCACTATTTCTGCAAAATTGCACTGTTTGCATTGTTGTGTTCAAGATAGTAATGAAACTACTGGATACTATGACATTAAATGTCATGTCACATATTGGCATATTACACTGGTTTTTGCGGAGTTTGCAGATTACTGCGAATCTCACAGGAACCACATCTACTATAGGTGACTTCAACTACTTACCATCAGGTGGGCAGTCTGCTTTTTACAAGCTTTTATATTAGCTTCACTTGTAACTATGTAAGAAAATCTTGGAATCTTAATTTGACCCACTTCCCGGTCTCCGATTGATCATTCTAAATCCAACATGGCGGCATTACCAAGATGGCGGATCAATTATTTTTCATGCACCACTACAATATGGGTATAGAATAGAATAGAATAGAATATGTTTATTTAAATACATAGGGCATTGACATTAACATTATTCTTATATAAATTATTTACCTAAGATAGTGTTACCTGAACTAGGTTGAACCTGTGTTTCAGGTGAGAAAAATGCTTACATGCTAAAACACTGCTAATACACAATAAATCAATAATACAAATACAGAAGTTATGTTATGTTGAATCATCTTATTGTTAGTTATGCTTCATTATACAGATTTTTGTTTGCATGAATATTATGCAATAAGAATATTAGAAATTACTTAATTACCTATTTACATATAACTAGTAGTTCTTCAGTCTGGTCATAGGACAAACTCTGTAAATGCTTATAACTAAGTTTTTGCAATTAAAATAATTTAAGCTATATAAATCGAGTACTCTATTTAGCCTATTATAAATAAATGGTCCTAGAAATGAAAAATATCTATGTATAAAAGCATATTTTGTAAAGGTATTTGACTGGCAGACTATATCTCTCCGCCTTTTGTTAGTGATATTAGTATCATATGAAAGATTGCAATGTTGCTTTAATAATGTGTGCATAATGAAAAGCTGGCGGACAGTCAACACTTTGCATGATTCATATACGAGACGCGTAGGATAGTAAAAGGGTTGAGAATGTGATATTTTTAAGATTGCGCGCTGGGCTCTTTCTAAGGGTAGTAGGCTGGTTTTTGGTGCTCCACCCCAAGTAATAATGCAGTATTGTAACACAGACTGACAAAGGGCGAAGTAAACTTGTTTGATAATATTCTCGTCAGCTATAGACCTAAGTTTTTTAAATACAAACATCAACTTACGCACTCTGTTTACCAGATTCTCTATATGTGGTCGAAATGAAAGTGTTTCGTCAATGATAACACCGAGATATTTTATATGACTGGACTTTAGAATAATGGGACAATCGCAAGTGTTGACTGGTAGGTTATTCTTATTATTACATTGATGTGCATATATTTGTGGATAAAACTGATTAATATGAGATTTTCGCAAGGTAAAATGGAGATATTTTGTTTTTTCAGCATTTAATGTTAGTAAATTAGAACGAAGCCAGGTATGTACAGCATTAAAACCTAGTTGTGCGTTATGAAACAACTCTGTGCTAGTTTGTGCGCTAAATACTAAGGCTGTGTCATCCGCGTAAGATAATATCTTGCCGTGCTTTAACTCGATATTTAGGAGGTCATTTATGTATACTAAGAATAGAGTCGATCCGAGTACGCTGCCTTGTGGAATTCCGTAGGATGTATTGTTTTGATAATGGCTACTAATGTTTCCGATTCTGACACATTGACAGCGCTCACTTAGGTAGTTTTCAAAAAGATTCAGTTGGGCACCCCTAATGCCCAAAGCTTCTAATTTGCGCAAAAGTATGGGAATCGAAATTGTGTCAAAAGCTTTAGCCATATCGAGGAAAATTCCCAAAGTTTGCTCTCCTTGGCAAAGTTGTTTAGTTAAAAAGTCTGATAGCTCATGTACCGCATCTGCAGAAGATAATTTATTTCTGAAACCAAACTGACAAGAGGAAAGTAGTTTGAATTTTTCCAAATATCAAATGAAATGATGGTATCAAATGAAAGAGCTTGCAAAGAACACCTCGATAAATAATGTGACGTCATTCTTAATCCAATATGGCGGACCAATTATTTATAATGCACCCCTACAATATGGGTATCAAATGAAAGGGTTTACTAAGCTTGGTTTTTTAGTCGGAAAATAAATAAAATCGGAAAATACCATGAGGCTGACATGACTGTTCATAGCAGTCAAAGCCTCAATAAAAAAAAGGAAAAAAAAATATTGCAATATATTTAATAATCTGTTAAGATAGGCCGTTAATATGATACGTACCTATTAAAATATTTATTGTGACTTAGTTTTAAGAAATAATGATATTTTGTTCTATAATTGTGATATTTCTTGTTAATTATCACAATTTAAAATACACGAAATAATATAGATTCAAATTTATTTAAAAAAGCTTTGCCACTACCTAATTTAATTAATATGCTTTTTACCAAACAAATGTAAATCAAAGCTATCATTCTATTCTAGCGCGACGAAAACCAGGCGCGAAACCTAGGCGAGTCGCGCCAGAACTGAACACGCACGTGGCGGACTCACCACGACCTAAATCCAGTGGAAGCGAAGACAGCGAATGTAAGTACTGCTTCAAACAAATTTTGTTATAAGTTCATATATATACGAGATGACTGACGAAAGAAATTTATACTCGTAAGGCTAATATGAACGGGCCAGTTTGTAGGGGACGACTACTTGGACCAAATAGTAGCCGTCCCTGTAACCCAGTGATTCCCAATGTGGCCTAAAACGACCCGTAGGGCTCTATGACAACCTGCAAGAGGTCTATGTGAATTGAGGGTCCATAAAGTGAAAATAGGGGTCCACGATAATGGATCTCAAAATAGAAGTACCATCTCGTACGAGGCGGCGACGGTTCTGGGACGCTCCCCCCATTCGACATCCTGGCCGACATGTACGCGGCGACGTATGCGTCGCGGCGTGTCGACCGGGGGGCGATGGGGGGAGCGCCCTGGAACCCGCGCACGAAGTGCCTAAGCGGGAGTGGCACCGACGGATTGTGGCGCCCTGGGGTGCGCAGCTCGAGCTACGGATCTGCGCGCGCCAGCGGGCCGTCGGTGCCGTACTCCCGCACCTCGATGCTTGGCTCCACGGGAAGGAGGAGGTCACCTACCGATTGACTCAGATACTCACCGGGCACGGCTGCTTCGGTGAGTATCTGTGTCGAATAGGACGGGAGGGATCGACACATTGCCACCACTGCGCATCCGACCTCGACTCGGCCCAGCACACGCTGGCGGAGTGCCCTGCGTGGGCCTCCGAGCGCCGAGTCTTGCTCGCAAAGATCGGGCGAGATCTGTCTCCGCCGGCATTGATTGCGGCAATGCTGGCGGACGAGGGAGGTTGGAGGGCTGTGGCCTCCTTCTGTGAAGCAGTGATGCTCCAGAAGGAGGCCGCCGAGCGGGGTCGGGAGATGGCCGATCCCGCTCGAAGGAGGCGGCGCCGGGCTCGGTAGCACAGCTGTGGCGTCACGCTGGAGAGACCACGCCCCTCCCTTGGCCGGGGGGCGTCATCGGTGGAGGAGATCGGGGGAGGTGTGTAGCCTCCTCCAAGGAGGGCTCCTCTGTATCCGCAGGGGAGCGGAGGCTGGGGGTTCCCGGATGTCGCTTGGCGGTCCCGGGGCTCCTACATGCCTGAGGAAGGCCATCCTGAGGTTTTTAGTGGTTAGGCCTCCCCCTTCTGGGGAGAAGAGCCCCACATAACCGCCGGCTCGCCACAACCAGAGTATGCAATTTAATGCATTTTCCTCAGGGGAACAAAAAAAAAACGGGGCGTCTACCCAAAAACGAAAAACATAGCACAAAGGGTCTACGACACAAAGAAGTTTGGAAACCTCTGCTGTAACCTGTCTTTATGCGTGAAAAAATTAGTGATACTCGAGGAATTTACGGAAGTATATTATGGATAATAAAGCAAATGTAGCAAATGAAAAACTTTAAACTCTGTATACCAGCATAGTAAAGAGGCGTGAGTGTAAGTCTGTATGTATGTGTTTATTACGCGTATCTTTATTTAATTTCTAGTCATTGAATATACTTATATTATACTTATATAATCAACAGAAATTCAAATAATTCCTGTAATGCTACTTTTTATAATTTCTCCTTTAATTTACGATACACAAATTCATGTAAAACCAAAAACATCTATTTAAATACAAAACCATTATAAAAATGGTCCAAAATTGTCTGTAAGGGCATAATATCTAATGGAAAGATTACCCTAGAACAGTTAAAACAGATATTCAGTAGAATTATTTTTCACATTTTCCTTATGTAGTAATACAAGGTTTCCTGGTTTATAATATGTTTTGACGTTAGTAAGTGTCTGCAAAAGGCAATGTTGATTTAACGTAATACTAATTTTTATTTTACTGAGGAATAGGCACCATTTTGTCTCGCAACCGTGTGTGTGTCTTGTTTTTTTTTAAATGCCTATATAAATTACCAATATTCCAGCTATCCCACCATGGCCAACGCGAGAAGGACGACCCCGGAACCTCGGAAGGGGGGTGAGCAAGCCCAAGAAGAACACTGTAGCTTCACTACTTGCCCAGAGCAGGGCTTTGGGTTTGAGGCCGGCGTTAGCCCAACAGCTGTTGGCGGAGACTGACTTGGTAAGGGTGGTTCAGATTTCTTTTTACCCAGGTCTGTTATTATTTATCTAGAGGTGTCTAGTTGACTATAGAGTTGTTGACGTAAATAAATTTGATTATAACATTCAACTAATATAATAATTAATTATAATTTAATAATAAGTAGATAAAACAAATATTAATAATATAGACAAAACAAAACTAATCATTCAGAAAAGAACATTGGCATTAGGAATAACACAAGTGAGAACTGGGGCAAATGCTTTAAAATACTTTTTATGAATTGGTTGCTGTATATGTATATATGAATATAATAGATATATCATTGACCGATATAATCAAAATAATGTATATTTATCAATTTCAGTGTCATTAATTATCAGATATTTATAAACGACCATAAATTAACAATGACATTAAATATTACATCATTTATTACTCTGCTTATTTCAATAAAACTTTATTTTTTGCATTAGTCCCATTAAAATGTGATCTGTTTATAATTCTATTAAATTAATTATTTCAATTAAATTTTATTTTTTAGTTAGATAACAATGTAAACTCTCTAATAATAATCTCTTTTTGCATATTTCTATTAAATTGATTATTTATTTCAAATAAACTTAAAAAATGTTTGCATTAATCTCATGCAGTGTAAAAACTCTAATAATAATCTCTTTATAAATCTATCAATCTGCTAATTTCAATTAGATAAGCCTTTGAATGCTCCTCACAGGTGGTTCCTAAAGGTGTTGAAATAAGACAATTATAAATATATTGTATCTATATTATTAGTTATTTTACCTATATATAATTCTATACATTTAGTCTGTGTGGCAACACGTTTTTATTAGCTGTTAAGTTTGCCGCTGTTATGTCTGTCAATTACTGTAACTACTGCTTTATTCTAATACACTGTGGAAGTGATCAATAGTATTTTATTTAGTGAATAAAGAAACCTATTAAATAAAAATTACTTTAAAAGGACTATGTAGCACTTTGGAAATCGAATCCCACCTTGGGAGTACAGGAGACGAATTTTTGAAACAATAGAAAATCAATTCGCATTCGAAATCGTGAGATTCTTATACGAATTACCGAATTCATTATTTCTGAACTTTCATTTCGTGCGTTGTGCAACGAGTGGTTCAACCCACTCGTTTTCGCTTTATACGAGGGTCAAACTGAAAGTTCTTAGAAAATCAAAAACTGATAGTCATTAGCCAGTTATTAGTTTTATTATATCTTTTCAAAATATTGTCCATTCACGTCAATACAACGCTGCATGCGATGGAACCACTGGGAAAAGCATTTTGCCCACTCGTCCTTAGGGGTCTCTTCAATGGCATCGCGATACGCAGCCACCGCTTCTTCAGCATTCATAAACCGCTTTCCTTTAAGTTTTTCTTTAATTTTTGGAAATAAATAAAAATCACAAGGCGCGAGGTCGGGGCTATACGGCGGGTGACCCAGTAATTCAACGTTTGATGTCGCCAAATAGTCGATCGTTCGCTTGGCGGTGTGTGACGAGGCGTTGTCGTGGTGAAGGAGGATCCTACTGCGAGGTCGTTTCTCACGAACTTTTTCCAAGACAAGTGGCAAACAATTGGTAGTGTACCATTCTGCAGAAACTGTTTTTTGATCCTCTAACACAATTGTTGCGAAATGACCTATCCTTCCAAAGAACGAGGCCACCATTTTTTTTCCCGCACTTCGATCTCTCTTCACTTTAGTTGGCAACTCCTCGAAAGGAAACACCCACTGAGCAGATTGTCTTTTGGTTTCAGGATCATAACAGTAAATCCAGCTTTCGTCACCTGTTAGTATGTCGAACACAGCATTTGAGTCACCTCCGTTAAATCTTTCAATCATTTTACGGCACCAATCCACACGATGGAGTTTTTGAGCCTCAGTCAAATTATGAGGTATCCACCGGGCGCAAAGCTTCCTGACCGCTAAATGTTCGTGGAGGATTTTCTGCACTTGACTCATACCGATGCCTAAGCTTGTCCGAATCTGCTGATAGGTCACTCTTTTATCAGTCTCTATCATACGCCGCACAACACAGATGTTATCTTCAGTCGTCGCCGTAGAAGGCCGTCCCTCACGTAAAGCATCAGTGAGATTAGTGCGACCACGTTTAAACTCATTAAACAGTTGTAAACAGTCGCACGAGATGGGGCTTCATCGTGAAAGGCCAATCGTAGTCTATCATAACTTTCTTGTTGACTTAAATGACATCGAAAGTCATAAAAAATCATTGCACGAAAATTTTCTCGTGTTAAATTCATGTTGACGTGACACAGGCAATTTTCAATTTGCCGCCAAATCGTAAAACAAATGACAAATGAATGAAATATATACTCAGTAATATTGGCAAAGAGTTCTATTTTCAAATTTTAGAATTACTTTTTTATTATATTGTTTATAAGTGGCCAGTTCTAAGAACTTTCAGTTTGACCCTCGTACTAGTAGAATATCCAACGCTGAAGTGACGTTGACATTGATCCGTTTCTCGTGTGGGTCGTCGCCGGTTTTTTGTTTTTGTGGTTGTGATTATGAACTTTTCTGCGTGAAACGGAATTTAATTAAGAATTTGTTTTTAATGACAACACTGAATTCGAGTGATTCAAAAATCTAAAAAATTGTAAGCAAAATAATTTCGCGCACGATTTGTATTCGTATTCGAATTCCAAATTCACGTCCAATGATTTAAAAATACGTCTCCTGTTCCCTTGTTAGTAACCCGTCACTTTGTCGCGTAGGAAAAACTAAAAGCGTTACTGGGCGAGACAGCGAGCACGGACTCGGAATGTCCGTCGGACAGCTGCCCGTCCGACTCGGACGCGTCCGACACCAGCCGCCGCTCCAACGACGCGCAGCTGCGGCTGCCGCTGGCCTTGGGTGAGCCGCCACAGTCACCGTCACCATCACCATCACCATCACCATCACCATCACCACCATCACCATTACCATCACCGTCACCATCACCATCACCATCATCGCCGTTATCATCACCGTCACCATCACCCACCATTACCATCACCGTCACCATCACCATCACCACCATCACCATCACCGTCACCATCACCATCACCACCGTCACCATCACCGTTATCATCACCGTCACCATCACCATCATCGCCGTTATCATCACCGTCACCATCACCCACCATTACCATCACCGTCACCATCACCATCACCACCATCACCGTTATCATCACCGTCACCATCACCGTCACCATCACCATCACCATCACCACCGTCACCGTCACCATCACCGTCACCGTTACCATCACTATCACCGTCACCGACACCATCTCTTCGCTTACTTCTTGTTGTGGCGATCGTATATGTTATGAGCGGAATAGTTAATAATCTACTATATAAAAATAAGTCAGGTTTTCCTTCCTGGCGCTATAACTCCAGAACGCACGAACTGATTTCCACGGTTTTGTTTTTTTTTTTACATAAGCGAGACAACATGACATTTGAGACATTTGACAGGACAACGTCTGTCGGGTCAGCTAGTAGTTAATAGTTTTTTTTTTAAATTCTTAATATTTAACGAGGCTTTGAACACTTTGGGTGAACATGTCAGCCTCATAGGGATAATCACAAATTTACATATCATACATACTTTACACATACACAAATATTAGTTTGCCTCCTCGAAGGACAAGCAAACAAACATGTACAATTTTATGGCTAAGCTGGACAATGGTTCCGTCAGCAAACAATGTATATTGCCATTAGCCAGATCCATTCCCACGAGGAGTCTTTCTCTTAGCTCAGAGTTTCGGGCACATTCCAACAACATGTGATAGACATCATCGATCCTAGAACACAGCTGGTTATCGCACAAAGGTGAGGATTTCACACCAACAAGATGATAAAACTTGTTTGTTGGAACATGCCCAGACCGTAGTCGGAAAGCAGAAACTAAAAGCTTAGAAAGCTTTTAGGTTGGATAAGTCATTGGTAAGGTTGGATAAAAGTCACTGTCAAACCAAGGATTCCATGTAGGTTTGTCCTGGATTGTACCATACCAAACTCCAACTCTGACCAGGGTTTCCCCAAAATGATATTCCCATTTTTTCATACATCTTTTCTTTATTATTGGAATCAATTCACTAGCCAAGGGTCTAAAATCCGGCACGATACCGTCCAAGACAGCTTCCTTTGCAAGACCATCTGCAGCCTCATTACCAAGTAACCCGACGTGGGAAGGGATCCATTGGATCTTAATACACTTATTGCTACAATTCATTCTATGTATTAAGTCTAGGCCTTCAAAAGACCGCCCCGTCCCGACACACAACGAGAGAGATGCTGAAGGGCACTCCTTGAGTCCGACAGAATGACAACAGGAGGACGGTTTTGTAAATTATTAGCATATTAATAATAGTTACCGTGGGAGAGCCATGCTTCGGCACGAATTGGGCCGGCTAGAGCGGAGTGATACCACGGCCTCACAGAAAACCGGCGTGAAATAGCGCTTGCGCTGTGTTTCGCCGAGTGAGTGAGGGTACCGGAGGCCCAACCCCTCCTCCCCCCTTACTCCCATTTAAAAGGCCGGCAACGCATCTGTGCCTCCTCTGGTGTTGCGGGTGTCCATGGGCAGCGGTTATCGCTTACCATCAGGTGATTCGTTTGCTCGTTTGCTGCCCTATCCTATAAAAGTTGTATTCTGCCGAAAACCACGATTTTCCAATTCAGACTTCAGAGCCCCCTGGCGGGAAAATGAGTCGTTAACTTTTTTTGCGACCATTACATTTTTTGCTTAGCTCGACCAGGAGAACAACATATCCAAAATTTAGGCCTGGGTCCTCGATCCTGAGGCCCCCTACAACGCCAGAGGATGGCCATCGCTGAGGTTTTTAGTGGGTAGGCCTCCCCCTTCTGGGGAGGAGAGCCCCACATAACCACCGGCTCTCCGCAGCCGGGTATGCAATTCAATGCATTTTCCTCAGCGGAACAAAAAAAAAAAAAAAGGGTCCCGAAAACCACTTGGCCATATACACAGTATCATCTACTTTGGCTACACCCAAACGCGTCCATTGTCGTTGTTATAGAGACAACGCACGCAGATAATCTCCGTATGTAATCTACTTGTTCCGATGTTAATCGCACTTGAAGAGAGCGATACGGCTTCATGTACTATATATGTTTTTTCTCAGGCTGGAAGCGGGTTACCGTAATCAAAGGGTTATCCCGAAATTGCAGCATCAAAGGGGACGTCAGCTATTCTCCTCCCGAGCCGCATTCCGCACTCGCCATCAAGTCTGCACACGAATTACAAGCTGTAAGTAATTCTTGTTATATACCACTTCTAAGTCGAGGCGTTAATATTCGGGCAATTGGTGTAATTTCATTTAGTCACATATCCATCTATTTTGTATTATGCTAACTTGATAGAATACTTTAATGAGTGATCGAGACCTTTATTTAATAATTTTTGCACATATCCATAATAATATTATAAATGGGAAAGTGTGTCTGTCTGTTTGTCCGTCTTTCACGACAAAACGGAGCGAAGAATTGACGTTTTTTTTACGTGGAGATAGTTGAAGGGATGGAGAGTAACATAGGCTACTTTTTATCCCGGAAAAATCGACAGATCCCACGGGATGCACAATAAAGGCCTCGCTCAAAAACTACTGCACAAATTTTCATGCGGTTTTCATCAATAGTGATTCTTGAGCAAGGTCTTGCGGTATTTTTATCTCGAGAAACGGATAGTCTCACGGGAAGCGCGATAAAACCTTCGCGCCATAAGCCGACTTCCGCGCATATGTAGCCGTGGGAAAAAAATATGAGCCTTAACCCTCTATAGACCCAATCCCGAAATACACGCAGGCGAAGCCGCGGGCAGAAAGCTAGTACTTAATACAATAACAAAATTCAAATTTACGATGATTACAACAACACCTCAAATTATCGTATCATATTACTTTTCGCAAATTTAACGTAAATTTTGCGAATGTTCGTCTGTCAAATTCAATTCATCGTTGTCATTTGAGGCTGTCTTATGTCAAAATTAATAGCGTTCGTTCGATCGTTCGGTGGAATGCTTTAAACGATAGTAACTAAGAGTAGGATACGACACGACGAAGTCCACGATATATCGAATATCGTTTTTAAGAGTACGCCTCCTGGTATGGTCATGATCGTCGAAAGCTTCTTAAATAATTATTAAAATGTAAAAAGAAATTAGTAACAAGAAAATAGTAACAAGAAAATAAAAACACGGTAATTTCAACTGTAAATACATGTTATGTGAGTGGACATTGCATATTTGTTTCAGTTCCTGGAATCGAACCCCAGCCCTCCGTTATCGACGGACAACTTCAGCTTCAGTGCTCGCCTCGTGCTCGGCGAGTACGTACAACCCGCGGAACTCGGCGAGCCGCTGGTCTTCAACGAGCAAGAGATCACTAAGAGGTTTGTTTTATTTTACTAGCTTTTCGCACGCGCTTTTACGAAAAGAAACATACATTTTCCCGCGGTAATAATTATCTTATATTCATTCCCACCATCCATATACCAAATTGCATCAATACCAATATATAAGATATTGAAAACAATGCTGCGTAAGCCAATGCTATTCCCGACTATCAGCTTATATCAGGAGTCACAAGTGCTTAGTGTTCGTAGACTACATATTTGCTATCGCCATCCAAGCCCACAAACAATGTTTAAAACTAAATGAATACCAATGTATTTTGAAACAGCGTACTTTTAGACTTCCGCTTCCAACAGTGAGAACCGCTTGGGCACGGTAATATTATCTAGCAGTATTTCCACTCGGCCAAAATCTTGAGAAAGATACGTACAGCCGAGCGCTGCGTAAACAGGAAATGTGACCTTGTGCACCCTGACACCGCGCTGGCAAGACGCGGCCGTGTCAAGAAGACCGGCCTACCCACTAAAACCCCCCCGAGTTCTCTGGGCCCATACGGGGCACATGGCGGGGTGCGCTCTCGCGATTCGACCGCCATTTTTTTTAATTTAAAATAGGTATGCGTTTGTCCAAAATCTCACCTGATGGTAAGTGACGATGAGGACTAGGATGGAACGCGCTTACCTAGCAAATGCCTATTCACTCGTGACTTGAAGACCGTAAGATTATATTGTTCCGGGAACACAGACGTCGCCATTGACCCAACAGACCTACTGACTAAACTCAGCCTGAGCCTTTGGTCCTAATGACTCTACTGGCTTGAAGTGATAGAGAGCCGCACCTCAGGAAAGGTACGGTTAGCACTGCCCCATCGAGAGGGCATATGCACTAGAAGAGACACTGTACACAAAAGTGGGACCGGCCTATATTGACAGAGAACCTACTCGTGGCTAAGCAGAAGGCTGCCGGGAAGGTCTACGTACCCTCTGCTAATATTGACTGTTGCCTAATGATAGGCTCCCGGAAGGCGGTGTTGACGGGACAGTTGGACAATCCCCCCGGTAGAGAGGCACTAAAGTCACTGCCAATCTGACCTATCACACTGAAACATAGCAATGCGAACACTCTTCGATCATATATTTCTGTAGATACACAATTCCATAGAAAATCAAACAAAATATCGACCCCGCGTCTATACATAGAAGAATAGATGTATATTATAGTACCAATTTTGAAAAAAGTTCTAAAGTGTCATATAATTTAAGCCAATTTAAATCTTAAGTAACGTAATGAAGTATGAAAATAAATCCTTGTTAAGGTCGTTACATATTATCTTCTGGTTTCGATGATATAATGATGCCGTGAAATCAGAAATGAACAACACATATTTGAAAACAAATATATTGGATAATAAGCCCTTAGTCCGTTGCAATTAAGCACAAATTCATTTCATATAATAATGCTCCTACGTTCCATTTAACTCCGAATATTGTGCTCGCGTCTTATCGCATCCTACTTGAACATAGACAGCAGTGGAGATGCTTAGTTTTTTTTTTACACTTATCTTAACAGTACGGAATTTTTTTAAATTTTAAACATAAACCAAGAAGTATGTAGAATTAGGTGCTAAGGAAAGTACAGACTTTAATTAAGACAGGGTTTCCCAACCTTATTTTGCTGAGCCTTACAACAAAGAACACATATTTGAAAACAAATATATTGGATAATAAGCCCTTAGTCCGTTGCAATTAAGCACAAATTCATTTCATATAATAATGCTCCTACGTTCCATTTAACTCCGAATATTGTGTTCGCGTCTTATCGCATCCTACTTGAACATAGACAGCAGTAGAGATGCTTAGTTTTTTTTTTACACTTATCTTAACAGTACGGAATTTTTTTAAATTTTAAACATAAACCAAGAAGTATGTAGAATTAGGTGCTAAGGAAAGTACAGACTTTAATTAAGACAGGGTTTCCCAACCTTTATTTTGCTGAGCCTTACAAACAAAGAAAGCGGAAAACTAAAAAAAAAGAAAGAAAATTACAAAAAATGGTATAGGCGACTGCATCATTCCACTGACCTTTTTCTGAAACATTAGCTCTGTGCTATTTTTTCCTATGAGTGAGCCACTCGAGACAGAAAGAGATAGATGCGATGCGTTACGCATCGTGGCATGGTACGCAAGCGTTTTAAATTGATATTTTAGTAATACATAATATGAATAAAAGTGTTTTACTCATAAAAATGCGCTAATAAATGAAGATAAAGATATACTTATTGGAAGTATGACATTCCATCCTTCTTTTGCACTTTACGTGTGTCATTTTTACAATTATAAACTACGCATTTCGGCATCGCTGACGTTATCAATCGCGCGCGGCCACCGAATGAATGAGAGCGAAACAAGGCACATTTACTGTTTGTGCCTTGTTTCGCCGGTGCCACTTTTTAGACGGTAACTGTGTATCTACAGAAATATATGATCGAAGCGAACACTGCTATTTTGCAACTAAAATAGGTATTATTTTAATATTACTTATGTGTATTCTATATATCGTGTACCTTTTATTTCAGACTGGAGGAAGCGCGAGCATTAGCCGCGCTGACCGGGCCCAGGCCCACGCCGCCCCCCGTGGACAGGCGGATAGAGCTGGCGCGGAGGCAGCAAGTGGCCCGGGACGCCCGCCGGGACGCCAACGCCAGGTCCAGGGACCAGGTGACGCCACCATCGCTTGTATTGTACTCTGACAGATTGACAAAGTAGCGACGCACCAAACACGGGAGATGAATACCAACGCCATATTTATATATCAACTAACTGAAAACTATAGAGAAAGGGATGCTTAGATGGTTCGGCCATGTTAAAAGAATGAATGAAGGAAGATTAACGAAAGAGATACACAAGGTAAGAATGATAGGATGAATCGGTGCAGGTCGAACTAGGCGGACATATCTCGATCAAATCGAAGATGTCCTGAAGAAAGACCGCTCATGAAAGTGGAGGAAGCAAGAGAAGTGTGCCAGGATCGTAGCAAGTGGAGAGAGGTGGTCTCTGCCTACCCCATTGGGAACAAGGCGTGACATGTATGTATGTAAAAACTATAAACAATTACCCAATGACATTGTTCAGTGACAACCAAACATTCTTCACTGACAATTTGGTGTTGTTCAGTGATTGTGGAGCATTGTTCAGTAATAACTGGCAATTAACCCAATTGTCAGTTAAACCCGTCTATTTAAAAAATTTATATATATACATATATTTATATTTATTTTACATCCGATGAACTGTCTATATCTTTAATATATAAACTATATGTATATAATATATGAAAACGCAAAAAACTTGCAAAACATATACCAATAAAGTGTCCAAAGAAAGTTATAAGATTAGATTCTGAACTAAATCAAGCTGAATAAATTTCCACGGGAAAAATACATTTCCTTTGGGAAAATCTGATAAAAACAGCTGACCGGCCTTTGATACAATTCGTCCTTCTTTGGTCTTAAATTATGGTTATATCACCATTCATCAAAATAGATCATCAGAATTGGTATATCCCAACTAATATTATAAATGCGAAAGTGTGTTTGTTTGTTTGTTTGTTTATTTGTTTGTTTGTTTGTTACCTCTTCACGCTTAAACTACTGGACCGATTTCAAAAATTCTTTCACCTTTGGAAAGCTACATTCTCCCCGAGTAACACAGGCTACTTTTTATCCCGAAAAATCGACAGATCCCACGGGATGCGCAATAAAGGCTTCGCTCAAAAACTACTGCACAGATTTTTATGCGGTTTCATCAATAGATAGAGTGATTCTTGAGGAGTTTTGCGGCATTTTTTATCTCGGAAAAACGGATAGTCCCACGGGAAGCGCGATAAAATCTTCGCACCATAAACCGACTTCCGCGTATATGTAGCCGTGGGCAAAAGCTATGACCCTTAACCCTCTATACACCCAATCCCGAATCCACGCGGGCGAAGCGCGGGCAGAAAGCTAGTATGAAATAAATGTGTTGTTACTTAAGAAAGATATTTCTATTAACTCACAATACTGATAACAATAGTCATAAAATACTCGTAAGCTATTGAAAATTGATTACTCGACTATAGCTCGTGCCCAATATTAGCCTCGTGTGTAATTTTTAATGTAACTCACTTGTGTTTTAATGTAATATTATTGTTTAGGCCCGCCTAGTCAGAGAGCTGGAGAGGAGCGAGAAAGCTGAGATGGTCAAGAGAGAGAAGGAAGCGCGGAGCCAGCAGCTACTGGAGGTATGGATCAGACTGGAGGGATTGTGCCTTGGGCTATTTATTGTGTATGTCAGTAGATTGGGTATAACGCGCTGTTTTCAGATAATGTCACATAAGTGTTGCAAGTTATTTTTTCATAACTTTATAATATTCAATAAATATCTTTTGTGTAAAAACAAAATTAGATTGACTTTGAAATGATTTCAATGATTAAAAATATGTTGGTTTTTTTATTTTACTTACTACCAATTAAAAAATAATCTTGTAACACAAAATATTATTTTAAACTTATTTATGTGTTTTTAAATATAAAATGCTTTTTTTTATCAATTATTTTATATTTTTATTATCAATTTGAAGCTTGGCAACATTGTGCTCACATACGTATTTGTTGTAGATTTTCTGTTTGTTCTTTTATAATACTTATTTTTCAAAAATAAATTAGCTCCTCAATATAAGGTATTAAGGCACTTTTTGCTTTGCGTAGAGCGATCGATATCGGCTTTTTAGTTGGTAGCAGCTGTGTGTATAAACCATTATATAATTATCGTAATATTATATCTCTCTTTATACGTATGTCTATGTATGTATGTAAACTTACTCTCCTGGGTTGCGTGCTTGTGAGGTAACATGGCGGGGCGTACCTTGACAATGTTGTCAAAAATTCAATTGATAATAAATAAAGAATCGATAAAAGTAAACATTCAATCGAATCTAACGAAAATATAATCCGAAACAGCATATCAACAAGAATAGAACCCAGCTCACAATCGAACCGCTTCCGTCGATACCAAAGACTGGTACGGAGAGCGAGTGGAAAACGCCAGACATAGTGATGGGCCCCGCGACTAAGACAAATAGAGACAGAACTATGCCTCCGATCAGTCTCTCTCTAATCCCCGTAACGGGCAAAGACCAAAACTCCCCCATAAAGGCAATACTTTTCGACTCGTGCAAGGACGAGGAATACAACGCTCTGGATAAAATGAAAGATTTCGCCGAAAAGGCTGCCTTCGATCTCCCGAAGCGACCGAAAGACAAATATTTCGATTTCACACTCATGAGGGCAAACGAAAAGCGACACAAACTACCGGAGAAAGAGAATAATTTAGAGAAACTAATAGAATCTTATTCGAGAATAGCTGAGTTTATAAGCGGCTGCGATTGGTCGAAACTGCAGGCTGATAATAAGAATGAGGACGTCCAATCATTGGAGAAAAAATATTTGGACGCGAAAAACGTGTTCATGTCAGAGAATTTGTCGTTGATGCCTAAAGAGAGTCAGAAATCTATACTGAAAGAGGTCATAGAGATAAGCGAGGACGATGATAATATTCTGACGGATATTCTGACGAAAAAAATTAATAAGGGAACTTTTAGTTTTGGTAAAGATGGCGCTCTGTCGATATCTGTGCAACCGTTCGCCACTAAGGATACGTACGTGGTACGTGGAGATTTATAAATGTTACTAACTTTTCCTATATTATTACTAAAACAACACTAACAAAATTAGTATATAACGGTGTAGCACTTATATATTAATATAATTCAGTAATGGTGTCCGGTGTACTAAACTGAAAGAAATTCTTGCCCACTATCTGGAATTACGTCACGAACAAATGAGTCACTGTATTGTTAGTATGGTTTCAATGTATTTTAGGCTTTCCGGGTTAACGAATACAGCTCTTATTTGCTTAATGATTCTAACTCACCGTTAAATATTGAAAGTCAAATTTTATTATACGAATTTATCGCACTTAGATATAAGGTATCATACAGCCTTGATTACATTTATAAAAGATCATGTAGCTTATTTGATATATACGTCTCTGCGGCTATTATCTTAGTTTCATTTAATTCGTAGCTAAAAAAGGCAACTTAAGCAAGCAGCCCGATGTGTATTGAATGAAATAGTGTGTGTACTAAAATTACTGTAAAATTAAACCAGCGAACAATTTTAGCTAACGAATGTGTTATATTCGCTTGATAATTTTACTAGGCCCATTGGTTGTTAGCATGATCTGCTTTGAATGCCATTTTTAATAAGCTGTCTACAATTATAGTGTTCTTCGATGGATTTCATAGTTAGTTTGCATGTCGATGTGTGAAATCCATTTGAGACTTTAAGGGTTTGTTTAACCAAATATAAATTTTAGCTTTATAACGCTTTCTATTCAATGATAATGTTTTCTTTAAAATCGTTTCCCCTACGCCTGGGTTTAGAAATATTGCACAGAAAACATGAAACAAAACAATTTACTTTGCGTGTCAATTTTCGATTGATCTCTTTTTCTGTGCAAAAACACAAGCGCAGGAGAACCGACTCATGCTTTGGATAATGTTCGAATTCGGAGATAGATTCGTCTACGTGAAGCGGTAGCTTAGATTGATGTAAAATAAGTAACTGTAAACCAAAGTATTTCCTTTGTAATTCACTCCTGTAATTTTTTTTATAATTAATTAAATTAAATAGTGTACCAGTGAATTATGTACTAATTTGAATTAACCTTATCAAGGCAAGTAACAATAAAAACATACACATCCGCCACCCGGTGTAATACCTTTCCTTAACCTGAAAAAAAAAGTATTCAATATCAAAAAGACTTCTAAATCTATAACAAAATATAACAAAACTACCATGTTTGAAAAATATATTTTTATGAAAAGACAATAATAACTTGAAATATGCAAAGAATATTAAAAAATATTGTATTATGCCTACAAAATATTCAAATAATAGAGTCCCACATTTTTTTGTTTATCAAATTATTTTTTATTAATATATAGCTTTTTATTATTAATTTTGTTTCATGTCCGCTGTTTTTATAATTTGCTGTACCGCTTTCGATGTTTTTGCTACAATGTTGTGAAGGCTAAGAGAAAAAAGCAAGAAGATATTGAGAGGCAGAAGATTGAAGAACAGGCTAAACGTCAACAGGTTTGTTTGTGGTTATGGGCATAAACTATTAATTTATATTTACATTTTCGGTTAAGCAAACGAATGTAATGTTTTCCAATTCATGAATCCATTAATATAAAATAACCAAATTGATGATAAAGCTTATCTTATTTTCATCATCATTTTAGGCTAAACCTTTTGGTGATCATACGATTAGTGATTGCAATCCGGTGTCATTTTCAGTCCGACCGGATATGACCGGATTCCCATCAATCCGGATTGATTAAATCAAGATGATTTTCGCTTTTTAGTACAGAATAAGTGAGTTAATCAAGTGTCACTGCACTTATATGTAGGTAGTTTATAAAAAATAAATCACAAATATATAAAATCGACTTTATTTCCTAACCAATGTTAAGACAAATATACTACAAGAAAACAATTAAAATTTAATAGTGTAGGTAACTAGTAATAATTTTACGACGTAATGAGTAGCTCAGTCTTTCTAGATTTCACTTTCACAGATAGACCAATTTATAAGTAACAATATTGATTATCAAGTAACTATAATATCTAATAGATACAATTAACCTTACGTAATTAACTGAAATGAGATCAAAATTATTATTAAAGTATTTGAGAATGCTATCAAACAAGTCTTATAGGTATTTGTGATTATGACAGATACTATCATGATTACTAACTGCTGGCACCGGATCCGGTCTTCGGATCCGGTAACTATTAAATGATGCCGGATCCGTTTTTCCGGATTGCAATCCCTACATACGATCTCCACACCGTTCTGTCCAACGCTTTCCTGCTATTTTCGCCATATTGTGCCCTACCCTCTGCCATTTAAGGTTCGCAATCCTTCGGGGAATGTTCTGGTTATTCTGCTGATTTCACCACTTCGCATTCAATCTCCCAGTGAAACTATGAGTATATCCTTTTCATTGCCCTTTAGATGACTTTCAGCCTTCTTAGAAGGTCCATTGAAAATGGCTAGGTTTTATTTGTCTTTGTTTTTATTTGCTTCAATTTGTTATTTTGAAAAAGAGAAAGAGAAGAACACAGTAGATGTAAATAATATAGCAAACTAACACAGTAGCTATCTTTACAATTCGTAGTGAATGTAGGACACTAGAGATAATAAAAATACTTCAAAGATATATATGTTCAGATCTTAGTTTCAATTCAATGATTCCGTTCATGACACAAATTTAAGGGACACTTAAACAAGATTAATAAAAATGTCAGTTTTCTGTTGTACTCTCTTAAAGTTAGAATTGAAAAGATATTTGCAATAAAACTACTGAGATTACGAATCGGACCATACAATTTTTGTATAGTTTTTATGAATATATAGATTGTTAAACTTGACCTTGTTCACTAAAAAGGCAAAATTACTTTAATAAGTAGTACATGGTACACAGCGAATTCTTATTTTTAAAATGTCATTCAAAACCAAATCCCAAATGTCATTCAAAAATATATAAAATCTAGGCTTGTGTACTTTGAGATAACAATCAGTAGTCTATAAACACGCGAAAATTATTTATAAAAACAATCCACGACAATATAATAACTACGAATTGATTTATATAGCTAAGTAGTCTGTGTGACAGAGAAAGTCTTCATCTTTGTAAGTCCATCGTCGTTGGGCGAAATCGATGCATCAAAATTCAAAAGTAAAAGATGTCAATCAACATGACTACAAATAAGCAAATAAACAACACATATACAGCCAAGGCTTAATAGTTTAATTTTTATTTTATACGTACACATATCGCTTTATAACGAATGAGTTTCATTACACTACTTTATTAATTTAAATTAATTTAATAACAAAATGTTTTGAATCATTATCCACAGATTCTATTCATAACTATTTTTCAACAATTTCATCATCGTAATGATTTTTGTTCATTAACCTGATCAAAAAAAAAATCTTTTTATCACATACTTTATAAATCATAAGATTCTTGAATTTAATTGTTCGATTAAAACTTCATTATCTTTCCATATTTCCGACTACCACATCTCTTACAATAATATTAAGTCCGTTTTTAAACATATTTATATATTTTTTATTTCAATCTTTATTGCACTACATATAAATAAAGTACAACAGGTGCACATAATGCAACATAAGACATTATCAACCGAGTGGCTTGTTTCAAAGAATTGTGTTTGGCGCAGACAAAGATCAAAACTATTATTAACTTACTAGTACATCACAAATACATACATACGTACATATATATATTTCATATAGTGTTCACGATCGTTGATGACATCGATAAATTATTCAATAACAATATTGATGTGTATCATGTTAAAATGACATATCTTTCATTTGATCTTATAAAGCGAAGACACGCCTTTCATTTGATCTTCTAAAGTGAAGACACGTCTTTCATTTGATATTCTAAAGTAAGGACACGCCTTCCATTTAACATTCTAAAGTGAAGACACACCTTTCACTGCATAAACTTACAAATACAGAGGATAAATATGTAAATAATGTATTTAGATTTTTTATAACAACATATTATTTTGTTGCAGGAACGAGAACTAAAGAGGCAACAGGCTATCCTTCTAAAGGAACAGGTGACTATTTTTATTGTATACAGTTGTGTATAGTGTTTGTTTGGTATTGTGTTCTTATCGTATCATGATTATGACTATGCACACTTTTGATTCTGGTCATAACGAAATGTTTGGTATTGTGTTCTTAACGTATCATGATTATGATTATGCACACTTTTGATTCTGGTCATAATGGAATGTTTGGTATTGTGTTCTTAACGTATCATGATTATGACTATGCACACTTTTGATTCTGGTCATAATGGAATGTTTGGTATTGTGTTCTTAACGTATCATGATTATGATTATGCACACTTTTGATTCTGGTCATAATGGAATGTTTGGTATTGTGTTCTTAACGTATCATGATTATGACTATGCACACTTTTGATTCTGGTCATAATGAAATGTTTGGTATTGTGTTCTTAACGTATCATGATTATGACTATGCACACTTTTGATTCTGGTCATAATGGAATGTTTGGTATTGTGTTCTTAACGTATCATGATTATGACTATGCACAATTTTGATTCTGGTCGTAACGGAATGTGTTTATGGGTTGTGATTTACTCATGTTACGTAAACAAGTCTACTTATACAGTGAAAACTTTCAGTAAGTCTCGTATGTGTCAATATAAATTTGCATATCTCAATGTCTAACTTTATAACCATTTTTTATATGTTAATTATGAATTTGACCTTATGTAAATATTAGGAGGTTAAAGTATGAAATTGTAGTTTTGTATGAAAATTTTAGAGAATTTGGCTTTCATACTAACGTTTTCCTTATTTATTTAATAACCAAGAAAGCAATCTACGTTTTTTTTACACAAATCAATTGACATTAAACTAAGTAATAAAATAGTTTTGTTGCCAAGTTATGATCAATAAAGTACGTAATTCTGACGTACAACAACATCAGGTACTTTTTAAGGTTTCTTTTTTAATTTAAAATATCCTAATTCAAAGATTTAATTCCAATCAAAACTTGCACTTTAGCGTTAAAAAATAATGCAAAAATATATATTTTCTATGGCTCTTAAATTTAAAAATTTTGAGTCGTATTATATCGAATTGATGCAATTATATAATTATGCAATTTATAACGTGAATACATAAACTTGTGATTTTGACGAATGCAAATCAAATCTTCTTAATCTTTTTACCGAAGATAGTATGATATCGTAATTACATAGGTCTGTGCTTTTTTTGTGTGTGTCTAACTATTTGTGTTTTGTGTGGTTCTTTACGTGTGTTTTTCCTTTCCAACGCCCCACGGGACGCTACTTGGATGCTGCAGCAAAAGTATATAACTGAGGTAATTATATGTTTATGATGCTTTTAATTAACTGCCATTAACTAAATAATGTTACGATTTTGTTTGACAATTGCTTGGTAACGCTTTTAATGGTTGTTTTCTGTCTAACGTAATATAGTGAGCAAATATTTATAAATTGATCATAATCAATAAGTATTCTGAAAAATTAAATTCGTATAAAAGAAAATAATGTCATAACAAACATATTTGCCTGTTATTTTCGTGAATGCTAATCTAATTCCCTATAGGTAGTCTGTTGTATTTGACGTTACGCAAGGGAATAATTAAAAAAATATATATTTCCTTATTAATGGACTTTTACCCCAATGGATATATCAGACCAAAACACTATAAATCAGACCGACATCCAATAGTTTTAATTTTTAATCTATATAATGTCTTGTAATTCAATCTGCATAATATTTTTCCATAATAATATTAGCATATTTAATAACAAAATTCTCCTAATTCCCTGAACATTTTTTTTTTCGGTTGTGCATTTTCTTTAATTGTATAAGTTTATCAGTAGATTCTGCTAATTACCATTGTGAATATATAAAAATAGGGTTGGCTATACAGTATCCCTATTACGTAACTCATTTCCCTATTACGTAATTCAAATGACAAGTGTTAGGGTTCAAAGTACATTGCTGGTTAATATGGAAATATTTCCTTTATCTCAATTTAAAATCAAACAATGTATTTTTAAATCTCTTAGTTGTCGTTTGAGTTACGCAAGCAATGGAGTAACAGTACTTCATAGAGCTAAAAAAATTAATAAACTAAATAACTTCATACAGTGATCAATCTTCAAGTAATAAACTCGGTACATTTATTAATGACAGAGGTGTCAAACAAAATCTTGATGCGTAAATTGAAAGAAAAATTATTACTTACTCGTAGAGTGCATGTTCATAATATTGTGCGAAGATTAATAATTATATCTTTAATTTTTTGTTTTTATGGTACATAATTAACATAATAATATTTTTTATATATTTTTTAAGTCAATGACAATTTTATTGAAACGAGATTTTCATCTACACTTTGTATTTTCTGATTTCAATAATTAATTTTTATTTATTTTACAATAAAACAATTACACAAAAAATCCTATACTAGTACTCTTTAGAGTTTATGGCCGCACACCAAAGCCATCGTATCAATACTTAATATGCAATAAAAAACACTATACAGAAAAAAAGAACCCGTCCAACCCTCTCATACTCTTACATAAGGCGTGCGCATATCAGTGCGTCCTTGTTGACAACTTCACCATGCAGTTTGAAGCTACAGGTGATGTAAATTAGTCACTTATATCACTAATCATTCCTACAATTGTATCAAGATCATATCTTACAGCTTACGATAAATCTTTTTTTTATTTACCTGATTATTGCATTATTTATCTTTATCACAGGAGCGTGAAAGACGACGGCAACATACAACCTTCATACGACAACTGGATTCGAGAAAGCGTTGGGAGGAGCGAGAGAGACGGAAGCACCAGAATCTTTTAGATCGATTATTGGTGAAAGAGAAGAAATTACAGCAAAGAAGGAAAGAGATGGAACTGTTGGCAGAATTAAGGTAAGGGAAGTTTTAGAACCATATCCATAATTGGGTGAAAAGCGCAGACAAAGTTTAATATCTGAATAGGTTATACGAATGGGCCAATTTTGCCAATAAATCACAGATAAATCGGAATTGTATGATTGCGTTTAACCATTAGGAGACTGTATTGTTAAATAACGCCTTTTTAATTGCTAAATGATTTATCTCTATTTATACACAAGGAGAAACAGAAAACTCTGTTCTTATGGGAAATCTAATAGATTGTCACATTTGCCTACAGGAGTAGTTTAAATACGATTGCCTTGATTACAGCTTCATTAATCTTTCAAGAGTATTTGTATGCGAATTAATATATTTTTTGTTCACAGACGGCCGCAGGAAGACTCCTCCCTCTCGGATCAGAAACCTCTGCCAAACTTAAACAGGATTCCAGGACTAAAGCTGCCTGGGCAAGCGTTTGGCGATCTACTTCAAGTTTACGAGTTCATACACAACTTCGGACAGACCTTAGGCTTCGGTAAGTTGGCGCATGGTGCACTACTTATCATCACCATCTTCGTCCTATTGTTATATCGGGTCGATGATACTTCGCTTTTCCCATTCTCTCCGTTCAATTCTCAGCACTAAGGTCCCACACATGCTTCCATCTTCACTGAATCTATCCTTACTTTATTAGACTTTTTTCTCTCTGAAGAGGAGGCTGAAAAGGAGATGTCCCATATTGGTTTATAGTAACTAACTCGGGTAAATTTGATATATTTGGATAGAAGGCTCTAAAAGAAAGTAATCGCTGTAAGTCATGTTATTTTCAAGACCCCCGATTTTTAATAATTCGTATTGTAGTATAATAAAAAATGAAATATCTTTAATGCAATAATTACACATTGCTTAAAAAAAATTATCAACAAGCCTTTTAAAAATCTAAATACATACATAATTGCTTTAATGAACCGAATATTTCTAATTTTGAGAAGTTTTTAACTAACAAAATATAGGGACTGCTATGTTACTTAATGTATGCTATCTAGAGCCAGAAAAAAATATTAATAAAAAACCAACTGACAAGTCAGGCACCTGCTGTCAATGTCATAACTCAACGGAAAATATCAAACATAGAGTAAGATACCGGTAGTCACAGATTAAGGTGTTGCCATAATGAAATATTTCTTAAAAACATGTTTTATTTATTTAAAAATAATTGGGGGTGGTAAAAATATTTGTTTTATTTGTTTCATACTTCATATTTTTTCGGCTTTCAATTTAATGTAGTTTGGTGTTTGTTAGTTAACGCTGATCACAAAAAACCAACCTCCTTGTAATAGGAGGACATCTCCTTTTCATGAATGTCGCGGTGATAATGCAGGACTCCAAACCGAGGCGGTTCGACCGGGATGAACAACCGACTAACCTCAGCCTGAGCTTTGGCCATAAGGGAACTACGGCTTGGGTGGAAGGGATTTTATTAGATCTTTCCTCGGTGTTATATCGACTTGAGTTATATCCAGAAATGTAATAATATGAATCTCATCCGAAATCGTCCGTGCCCATACAGTATTTTGTATTTTATCTCTCTAATATTTTGTGTTTCATTTAAGTTTGTCTAATTTTCTCCAATGCCCCCTTTTTGTGCGTTTAAATCTTGTAGGTGAATAGAACTGAAATAACATGGGAAATTTATTTACGCAATGAAACAAAACCAGCGTTCATCTGGTTAGTTAATCAATCTGCATTGGGCCAGCGTACTCGACTAAGGCCAAATCGCCCCAATTAGTTAGGGTGTTTAGGTCTGTTGAGAGATAAACCCTAGATGAGCAGACGCTGACGAGGTCGTGCATGTAATCTCACGAGTTCCATTACCTTATCCGGCAGCGATACTTCTCTCTTCAATCTTCACCGTATGGCTTCGTACTCACAATATATTATGTATGTATTTTCAAAGATATGGACAACATCCCAACCCTGAACACCCTCCAAATGGCGCTGCTGCCGGACTGCTGCGCGGAAGCCGAGGAGGAGCTGACGCAGGTCCTCACGCAATTGCTGGTGTGCGCCATTGGTAAGCAATACCTTATTTCTACTAGCTGTTTAGGGGCCGTCCTTTAATCACGTGATCTTTTTTTAGATTTTTAAGCCCCCCCCCCCTCCCCCTTGGTGATACGTAGTGAGGTTTAAGACTAACATCACGTATATTTTTAGTACCTACAAAGAATTTAGAAAGGTATAAACTATAATTTAATTTTATTCTGAAATTAAGGACCATGATAATAGGCGGGGAGCCGGTAACACTGAAAATCCCGTCATAGCGAATCAAAAAATTTTTACCATCATCGTGGCAAGTCAATATATAACAGTATACGCCGCGCTGCTCATCTGTTTATAAATTGCGCGTTCGACGAAAAAATAAATACACGTGATATCTTACTACACTCCCCCTCCCCCCTTGTGTTATTTTCGTGATGTTTATCAAACCTCACGTGATTAATGGACAACCCCTTAGCAGTTGTTAATTTTTTTTTTAATATTGTAATAAACTAGTGTTATAAACCAGAAGGTAAATAGAGATTTTTAAAAAAATATTCAAGTCACGATTTACAACGCAAACCTGATCTACCCACAACTATATATTAAGGATCGTTGCACTCGAGCACTGCGCAACAAACTGAAAGCGCTCGTGATTTCTTCTCGGCTCCCGTGGGAGTTGGGGTAACGGAGTAAACGCCACCCGCGACTACGGATGGGTCCCTGGGTTGGGGTCATAAGACTAGGTTTTCCATTTGGAATTTTAATTTGGATTTTCACTACGAGAACGCGGTCGGTGGTTCGCACCGCTATTTATACTTAGCTCCACTTGAGCCGGGCGGGAGAAAGGGGTTCGTGTAAAACTAGCTTACAGCCTGCTTTATATAGGATATTACCAGCAGGAAAATATATAAAATCCGCCTTTACACACCATTATATGTATGTCGCAGCCAACTGGTTAAAATAGCCGTTCAATAAACAGTATCACTCGTAAGTGACCTCATAATTTCTGCGAATTTAATAACACGTGTAACGTATATTTACTACTAATTTTCCGAAAAATATCTTGAAATAATCGCAAACCACGGCCAGCTGACGCCATATTGAAAACAAAACGCACCTAGCGCTGCGGTGGTGAGCGCGGAACTAATTAAATTAGACGGCGGCTTTTGAATCAGCTGTGGTGTGGAACGTTTTGAGCGGCTCAAATATTCAATTAATAAGCTAAACGTATGGTTGAATGACGTTGTTGAGTGAAAGGTCTAGCTGTTCGATTGAACGGCTATTTAAACCAGTTGGCTGGGACATGTACCTCCTCCTCCTCCTTCTCGTCCTTCGTCTCCTTTTTCGTCAAATGTATTCTTTTATGGAATTCACTCCCTCAAGAAGTGAGAAACTGTCCGAGCAAACTTAGTTTTAAGAATAAGTTGCGTAAGCTTTTCTTCCAGGAAAGTTTTGGGTAATGAAACTTAGGTTATTTAGAAAGTAGGCTGTGCATATCTTCGTTATAAATTTTCGCAAATAAGATTTAGGCTATTATATATTAGTGTATTATAATATTTTTATTTATGTATTAGGATTATAAATCTATTATTTATTAGTATCAATATTGATTCGTTTTCTATCTTTTTGGTACATCTACCACATTGTTTCTCTGCATCACCCGAAGGTTGACTGGCAGAAAATGCCTCGGGCATAAGTCCGCCTTTGTACACTTTTTTTAAATTATACATGAAGTGTTATTGTATTTTATTCACTGCACAATCAATAAGTATTACTCTGACATCCGCACCATAAATGAACGAAGAGAGGCAATTTACGCGGGCTAACGCGGGCGCCGTTTAACACAATGTTACGAACTCAAGAAAAATATTGGTAATATAAAGATAACTAGTTATTGAATCAAAATATTCGCAACTTCTTAAAATATTTTATTTAGTTGAAACAATGTACTAGAACATTTTGTAACAACGCAAGTTGTTACTCTAAAAAAGATTAGATGTCATTACTTCAAGAGTTTATTTTTTTATTTGCGCAAGATATCATTCCAAGATGATATTTTCTTCATTGAATGAATCGTATCGTTATGATAAACAAACTTTCATGTTGAAATAAGTATTTCACTGCTTAAAGCAAAAACACTTTAATTTCTTAGATTAATATTTCTTATTCTTTATTGAAAATATTTATTCTTGATTTTAAAAATTGCATCAAGAAAATATATTTTTTGTTTTTAGACTACCATTATCTAAAAATAAATAAACATTATTTGTATTAAGACAATTTTCCTTAAAGTAACTTAATATGGCAAGAAAACTGCTTTCTTGCTCAGAGAAAACCTTTTTATCTGTGTACATAAAGTGTAAATAAATGTATAAATATCTGTTGGCGTGTACAGAAGACCCCGGCATCCCGCACCCCGGGCGGCACACCACGCTGCTGGGGCACGCCATCCGCATGGGGGACATCACGCCCGCCAACCTCAGCGAGGTGCTGCGCATATACCTCTACGCCAACGCCACCGGCGAAGTCAAGTCCATGACTGGTGAGTCTTCAAGCGTCGGTCGTACAAGCCCGTAATAGTACATTACGATGTTAGAGCGTTATGACTAGAGATCGGATAATCGGATGCATATTTACCTAAAGTTAGTTTAAGACGTATGGAAACGGCTTTTTATTGTTTTGTTAAATAAAAATCCCGGGATTAGCGATGGGCGACTCGAGTTATTTAACTCGAGTAACCCGGGCTAGACCGTAAGCGAGTCAGCCCGAGTTAAAATATCTACAACCCGAGTTGACTCGAAGAACGAGCGCGGCGAGTGGCGACAGTGGCGAGTTAGTCAGAATTTGAGATAGCCAGCTCGCTTATTTGTTTTATTTACATTTTTGTTATTGTTGCTTTGTTCGTTGTTTATTGTTTTGTTGCAGTTTTATTAGTTTAAGTGTTATTCGTTTTATTGAGTTTAATAAGTTTAAAATGGCTCCTGGAATTAAAAGGAGTGTTGCGTGGGAGTTTTTTTCTAAAACTGAAAACAACACTAATATTCAAAAAAATTAAATCCTGATTATGTATTGCCATCAAGAAAAAAAAATATCTCAAATGCTGGAAGAAAAATTCAATATATCGTCGTTCATATTGCAATTAGATCTATGTCAGAAATGACAAGTTTACAAGAGAGTAAAAAAAACTGTGTACTGAAAAAAAAATCTATTATGACACTAAAATATTTTTAACTAACGTTTCATAACTATTGCGTTCGTCTTTCGGTCGCGCTCAGAATTATTATCTAAGCATACCTATCAATAATAATAAAAAAATATCAATTTTTGCCATAGAACAAATTGCAATATGAACGACGATATGCAGTTCTGAAATATAACAAAAATTACAAAATGTAGAATATATTGCCCTAACAACGGACATTTGGAGTTCAGATTTTTAAAAAAGTTATATTATTCTCATTTCATTCAAAGTTCAAAATTACAATCGCTTGTTATCTAAATCTGATTTTTGAACGGGATCAATTATATTGACTCGACGCCACGCAACGCCGCTTGACCCGCACGGCGAACCGTGAACGATGCACCTAGTTGAGCATTTACTGACTCGGACGGACGACCCGACGACGCGGCGACGCGACGGATCTTAAGGCAGACCGAGTCGAGTCAACTCGAGTTGCAGCCCGAGTTGGTAACCGGGTCAACTCGAGTTACTCGAGTTACCGAAAAGTCGACTCGGCCCATCGCTACCCGGGATTGCGGAATTGGATAGCCGGATGTTTATTTATTTACCTAATTTAGTTTTTGACAAAGTATGGAACTGCCTTTTTATTTTATTTCCATAAATAAAAATCCCGGAATTCCGGTACTGTAGAACATTTTGGTAATGCAAAACTAGTCGGTAATATGAGCTCTCGGTCTTTTGAAAATAAATACCACGTGCTAATTTAGTAATTTTCAAACAATATCACTACGTGAAATTTGCAGTCCCGTATTTTCCCGGGATTTTTATTTAACAAAATGTATTTTAAAAAGCCGCTTCCATAATTTGTGAGCCAAAAATTAACTTTAGGTAAATATGCATCCGATTATCCGGTCTCTAGTTATGACGGTTATAACATGCGAGGCGGAATTTCCACCCGAGCTGAAGGCGAGGGCGTAATTGAGCCGAGCATGTTTAACACATTTGCGAGGAAACAGAAAAAAAAACTTTTAAATAAACTCAATCTGTGAATTACACTGTTGCTTTCCCGCCATTTTACTACTGACTGGCGCCGCGCGGCGATTAGTTCGAAATTTGAATAGCAACAGCGCGCGAAATGGCAAATAATACTGTTATGGAATTTGTATGGACTATAACTTAACTATTTGCTTTGGTAACACACGCGTTTTTTATGACCCGCTTTACATATTTAAAACCGATGGAATTACGTCAGCTTTACGAGCAAAGGTGTTAAAAAGGATTTTATCTAGTGGGTACAGTTACATAGAACCGCATATGCACACACGTCTTAGCCAAAAAAAAATTCTGCAGTTCATACAAAGTGTGACTCGACCGCTGCGCTAATCGTGTCGTCACGTTGCCTAAAATGCATAAAATCTTGACCAAATTAAAATTTTGACATTTACTACGCAAATGTCAAAACCATTTGCTATAAAAGTTGGAATTTTAAATTTTTTGGAGTAATTACTATGGTATTTACTTCGGATTTTTATGCTGTGTTGGGTTTAACTTATTAATATCATACATTACAGGGAAAAAACAGTTAACATTTTCTCCCAAATCTTTTTATTAGGGACTATTTTTTAGGCATATACTTAGTTTAAAGACATTAATAACATTCCTTATTACTGTGTTTATCGTATGAAGTTATTATTATTACAATTATTTGTGTTCTATTACGTGTGTTAAGATGTGTTTAAGATTTGTAATTTTTAGCTATCTTTCTAAAGCTAATGCTATTTCTAAAGCTAACAGATAAGGTTTCTATAACAGGATTGACAGCGGAACGTGAACGCGAGCGCCGCATCGCCGACCATCATCAGACGGAAGCGGAAATGCAGCACACGTGCTCGCATACCAAGAACGCGGCGTACTACGACACGCTGCACTCCAACAAAACCTATAAACTGTCAGGTACGGTCTTTTCTGGAATGTTTCAACACTTCCGTCATTCAAAATTTCAAAAATTATGTTATTATCGTCGTTGTGTTTGCTGTACTTAATGCGAAGATTGCTTTTAAATTTAAATTTGAAACAGGGTTATCAATACCGATCTGCAAGCGACTGATAATTTTGTTCCTCGATATCAATATACAATAACCTTATTGATGTTGACGGATGGTCGAAAATTGTTTATTTTTGTATGCATTGTTCATAGTTTCTATATTGGTCACGAACCATATGCCACTTTATTTGGGTGATGATAAGAAACATTTTAGCTTCACCTGAACTCCACTTTAAAATATAACAATGTTACTCACTTTCATTGGTTTCAGTTTCATTGGCGCCCAACGTAAGACTTCTAACTAACGTAATCTAACGATTAAGGTCAAATGATACAATTACTCAGATCGTTAGATCTGAATCATATCAGTTATATGACGTAAACAACAAATGTCATACAAATTTATCTGCAATATTTAATTTGGCGCACAACATGGGACTAATCAAACTAACGAATCATTAACCATCTGCATTCCAAACACTCGACATTTTAATTATATCCGTTACAAAATTAAACCTTATTGCATTGTTACAGAGGCTCTACGAGACAAACCGTTCCATGCGTTGAACGCTACAACCAAAGCTAAGATACTCGCCTATCTATGCGACGAGCTCTTACAGAACAAGTCAGTGCTGCGGCAGATCGAGAGCTCGCTGGAACATCTTAATCAGCTCAAGAAGGAGCGGTACCTCATGGATATGAAGATAAGAAAGTGAGTATAAGTCACACATCAGATTAGAAATACACTGTTCTAATTCGCGCCTAGACCATGCCATTCCTTCTACAGACAATTGTAGGTCTGCACTGAACAAGAGTAGTTGTGATTTTGCGCTTACAGTCGGGTCAATTTAATAGGCCACATTTGACATTTCATCTAAATTCCTCAACTAACCTTGTAATGGCGGACATAAAATATTCAATATTTTTTTAGTTTGGAAATGCACAAATGACCGTTGTTACAATGTTGCGTTCAGTGAAGTCTATACGTAAGTGATGTCCCTCAATAATCGAATGAATGCAATGATTACTTGTGAAAGCATTATTCACCATGAATTAATAGTCAGTCAGTTTGACCATGAATTAATAGTATGATTGTATCTTATACTATATTGTATTATATTATTGTAATTATTTACATTGTAAAGAGGAGATAAAAAATAGACCTTCAGAGTTTCTTGCCTGTTCTTCTCGAGAAGGCTCTCCCAATTTCCGAACAGGTGTCGAGTCAATTTTTTATTTTTTTCATTTTTTTCCTTATTTGTACGTACGGACAAGGTTTTGTTTTCTTTTTTTAAGCTTTGTTTTTTTGTTTTGTCTGTTGACGTCAATAAGTGCCTGTAAAGGGTCTATGTTGAAATAAATATTATTTTGATTTTGATTTTGATTTTTTTTTTGAGTCAAATTTTTATTAAAATAAAACATGTTATTCTTTTGTTTTTAATAAAAATACAATAATAACTTCTTTAACAGAGAAATAATATATAATACAGTACCTATAAAAAAGAGTGTATTCACATTTAAAAGGCCGCCAACACATTTGTTGTTGGGGCAGCGATAATCACTTACCATCAAGTAATCCATTTGCTCGTTTGCCTATTAAAATTAAAAAAAAGTACTTTTCCATAATAACTGTATTCGATTCACATATGTTTGAAGTAAATATCGATTTTTTTCACCATAATTGGAGTGTTTAAGCAGGTCACCTCACTATGAACAAATGTCAAATGTGGCCTATTAAAATTGCCCGACTGTAGACCATGCTATTCCTTTTTTTTTTTTTTTTTGTTCCGCTGAGGAAAATGCATTGAATTGCATACCCCGGCTGCGGGAGAGCCGGTGGTTATGTGGGGCTCTCCTCCCCAGAAGGGGGAGGCCTACCCACTAAAACCTCAGCGATGGCCATCCTCTGGCGTTGTAGGGGGCCCTCAGGATCGAGTGTCGCATCTGAGGACCCCCGGCCTTTGCACCCCTGAGTGCGTAAGGGGAGCCCTTCTCGGGGAGGAGTGATCTTGCCGCCTCCTCCCCTCAACCTACGACGTCACCCCCGGGCTATCCGGGGGTGAGGTCCCTCCCGGGTCGACTCCACGGGCACGAACTGCGTCGCGCCCGCCAGCGACCCGTGGCGGCGCCTCAGGCCAGATCCCGCTCGGCGGGCCTCCTTCTGGAGCATCACCGCTCCACAGGAAGGGACCACAGCCCTCCAACCTCCCTCATCCGCCAGCATTGCCGCAATCAACGCTGGCGGAGACAGATCTTGCCCGATCTCTTCGACCAAGACTCGGCGTTCGGAGTCCCAAGCAGGGCACTCCGCCAGCGTGTGCTGGGCCGAGTCGAGGTCGGATGCACAATGGTGGCATCGTGTCGTGTCCTCCCTCTCTATTCGACTCAGATACTCACCGAAACAACCATGTCCGGTGAGTATCTGAGTCAAGCGGTAGGTGACTTCCGCCCTCCCGCAGAGCCAAGCTTCGAAGTGCGGGAGTATCGCACCGACGGCGCGCTGACGCACGCAGCCCCCACGCTCTAGCTGCGCACGCCAAGCCCTCTCGGCCCCCCGACCGACATGCGCGCGGGTGCATTGTACATCACCGCGTACACGTCGGCCAGGATCTCGAAAGGGGGGACCGCCCCAGAACCGTCGCCGCCTCGTACGAGATCGTACGGTAGCCTCGCACGATCCGTATGGCCATTGTCCGCTGCATGCTCCGGAGCAGAGCTCTGCAGCGGGAGGACCTCGTGCAGTCTTGCGACCACACGGGGGCCCCATACAAGGCCACGGACCGTACGACGCTCGCGTACAGGCGGCGAACACCATCCCTCGGTCCCCCGAGATTGGGCAGCAGGCGATGTAAGGCGCCCGCGACCCTCTTGATTCGGGGGACCAATCGCACGAAATGCTCCTCGAAGCTCCATCTGCTGTCCAAGGTGAGGCCAAGGTACTTGATGTAGGGCCCCACCTGGACCTCCGCGTCACCTACCCGTATCCGGCAGCTGGGTGGTTCCCGGCGCTTTGGAAGGCCGTGGAACCATAGCGCCTCGGTCTTGTGCGGCGCTATTTCTAGACTCAGCCGGCGGATCGCCCTCACGATACACGCCACCCCCAGCTCGGCAAGCCTGAGCGTCTGCTCGAAGTCGGCCTCGGTCGTCACGACGAGAGTGTCGTCAGCGTAACAGAAGACACTCACGCCACAAGGAAGGCTGGTGCGAAGGACCGCATCGAATGCGAGGCTCCATAAGAGGGGTCCCAAAACCTGACCCCTGCGGAACGCCGCACTCGATCCTTCTCTCCGTTTCCGTCTCGTTCCTTCCCTTGACTCCGATCGTCCTGTCGCGCAGTAGTCCCCGACCACGGCCCGCAGGTAGGAGGGCAACTCGTGGTGGTCGAGTGCCCCCCTGATGGCCTGCCAGGAGAGGGTGCCGAAGGCGTTGACGATGCCAGAGCCCCCCCCCCCCCCCCCCCCCCGAGACCATGCTATTCCTACTACTACATGACAGACTAACCGTATGTCTGCACTGAACAAGAGTAGTCGAAACTTTGCGCTTAGACCATGCTATTCCTACTACATGACAGACTAACCGTATGTCTGCACTGAACAAGAGTAATTGAAACTGTGCGCTTAGACCATGCTATTCTTACTACACGACAGAATAACTGCCTGTCAACTGTCCGGTCACCTGCCTTCTCAATATGGCAGGTGGTGACTCGTCGCTCACTAAATGGGCCCTCCAAAAAAGCAGACCAATATTGGTGCGAAGAGAGCAACATTGGTGTGACCGGCTAAGGGTGTAGAGAGGTGTGTCTGCGACAGCGATCGAGACGCCGTCGGCGTTATGACATTATTACACTTCCACCCTTCGAGCATCTGCTCTTGCGACTCCACTCTGTCCGGCTGGATAAGGCAGGACAGGGGCGGGTGGCACACGCCCCCCTGAAGCACATCGGTACCCTCGGTGACGCAACTCACCGACAGCTCGCCACAAGCTGCGGGAGACTGACTGCACTGATGGGGCATTTATGGCAGTCAAGGGGCATTAAATGCCCCACCGGGCGATGGGGTCGTCATTTCTCTACGCACTTGTTATTATTATAGTTATAGTGTATTTATCGAAGATTCAATATAATGTTGTTTCTAGGGTACGTGTGATGCATCAACGCAAAGTGCGATCTGAACAATCGGAGAAGCAGCAGGCGCTGGCCTTAGAACGCATGCAGCGATTAGTGGAAGAGAGCACTGCCAACCTGAGTCGATCCTCGCCCAGTATTAACGACGAAGGTGTGTTCTTTGTGAAATTGTAGCCTATAAACATATCATAAACACTATATAATCATTTTATTAAAGTAATAAAGTTTTTATATAATTCATACTAGAAAATAAGTAAAGAAATTAAACATACAAATCGTTATTTCTGTTGTTGACATAGTAGGCCTTAAATTACTTAGGCTAGGCTCCCTAGTGTCCCTCGATGGGGACGTATATGAGCTGTGATGATGAGTAATGAAATATATAACTTTTTTTGTTTTCTACTTCGACGGTATCGTGTCAACTGTTAAGGACTACCTGATGACCTTAAGTTTGCTTTTTGGCTTTACTACTTCAAGATATTTAATAGTACATTACGATATTAGTGCGTTATGATGGTTATAACATGCGAGGCGGAATTTCAGCCCGAGCCGAAGGACAGGGCGTAATTGACCCGAGTATGTATGTTAACACATTTGCGAGAAAACAGAAAAAAAAAGACATTTAAATAAACTCAATCTGTGAATGCGCATTGTTGCTTTCCCGCCATTTTACTACTGACTGGCGCCGCGCGGCGATTAGTTCGAAATTTGCGAAATGGCAAATAATACTGTTATGGAACTTGTATGGACTATAACTTAACTATTTGCTTTGGTAACATGCGCGTTTTTTATGACCCGCTTTGCATATTTAAAACCGGTGGAATTACATCAGCTTTACGAGCAAAGGTGTTAAAAAAGTAAATTATCCCTTTCACAGAAAACCCTCCATCAGACAAGGAGACTCCTAAGAAAGATAGCCCTCAACCCGACTCTGAACATAAGGTGCCATCGCCATACAAGGACAGCGCACCCGAAGAGAGCGACAAGGAACTATCACCGCTAAAGGACCTTTCCAACAGTATGAAGAACAAGGAGATCCTTAACAACAATAAAGAGGAATGTTCCCCGGCGGATAATTCGAAGCTGGACAAGGACAGTGTGATCGGCGACTGCGATGCTATTTTAAGTGATCTCGAGAGTGAGGGCACTCAGCCCGAGGAGGTTAGTATACTAGATATTTGATACTAGATACTAGAAACTGTGATTCCAGTGACGATACAAGAAACCCAAACCTGGCTACTTACAATGGAGCTTATAAGAAGGTTCAATATCACCAAATGGAGAGCGTATGCTCGGAGTTTCTTTGCGTAATTAAATCAGAAATTACGTACAAAACTTTGTTCCGATCTGGGTGTTGTGCATATGAAATTTCTATGTTTGTGACAGCACCCACACCACAGGATAAAAATCCTAGTGTGGGGCGACTATTAAAAAAAAGGTAATGAGCAGCAGATTACTCGTAAGATTGACGGCCGTTAGGTTGAACAGGTCCTTGAGTAATTTTCGACTGAAAATTTGGTAATGCTGCAAGAACAATGCAGGTTCGATTGGAATAGACATGTTTGGGCAAGGCCTATGTCCAGCAGTGGATATCTCTCTGTTCTAAATATTACCCATATACTCTCAAGACGAATACTTCATGTCCAAGTAATTTCGTTTCGATATTTCGAGGAAACAATATTAGAACTGTCTGATCTGAGTGATTATATCAATTCATTTCACGTAAATCGAAGCGTGATTTCGCAAACACTTGGTGTAACTAATGTTGTATTTTTTAATGTTGGCGCCCAACATGGGACTTTAAACGGTGGAAGCATTCTTTTTATGTACAATTACTAATACAGCAAACTTTGTATTTGCAACCCTATTACCAGCTAGCTCGGTTTCTATTATAAATTAAGTAAAGCCTAGCTATGTTGCTATATGTACGTCAGACTACATATTTACCTTGAGACAGCTCTATGTCGTTCCTAATAGCAGTTTTGATGTGAAAATGTACAATGTAACGTGTTGCTGTCTGTACTATAATAGATGTCCATTTCAATCAGGATGAAGACAAAAATCTATCGTCAGAAGAACTGTCCAAGAAGCTGGACAAACTGATGCGGCAGTCCGAGCTTCAAATGCAGCAGTTGGCAGCTGGTTCACACGCTCTACGCGCTACCTGCTATGGACAGGACAGGTGAGATTTCTGCAACAATATTATATGTCATAAGGGTAGATCAATATGGCCTAAATACCGTGATCTGGGGTAGTTTCGTGTCCCTCGGTACTTACATGAGCTGCTAAAGCTGTAAAGACGAGTGAAGAATCTCATCTGAGGTACTCTCGAAGTGGAATGACAGCTAGTTTTTTTTTTATCGAGGGCCGTGTGTGGGGCTCCCCGGTCGAACGGACCGGCCTACCCCCTTGTGTCCTCTGAGCCCGTTGCGTGTAGCGGGGTGCACTCTCTACTGCCACGACGCCCATGGGCTGGCTCGACCTGATGATGGTATGGTCGAGCCTCCGCCAAGGGGGGGGGGGGTCGTCCGAGAACACTAGGACACCCCCAGGTAGTGAGGCACTGAACCGCGTACACGGTAGCCAGCCGAGTACGCTGTCTTCTCGCAGGGTCATTAGGCGCGCCCCTTCCGTGGCCGGGGGGCGTCGTCGGTGGAGGAGATCGGGGGAGGTAGTGTAGCCTCCCCGAAGAGGGCACCACTGTATCGGCAGGGGAGCGGAGTCTGGGGGTTCCTGGAAATCGCTTGGCGTTCCCGGGGCTCCCTACATGCCTGAGGAAGGCCATCCCTGAGGTTTTTAGTCGGTAGGCCCCTTCTGGGGAGGAGAGCCCCACATAACCGCCGCCTCGCCACAGCCGGGGTATGCAATTTAATGCATTTTCCTCAAGGGAACAAAAAAAAGGGTCATTAGGCGGGCGCTTTCCCGCCTTTCCCTGTCAAAATGACAGCTAGTAAGGTAGGAACCGATCCATTAACTCTGTACAGATTAGAAACGCTGTATTCAGTATAGAGTATTTAGTTGAACATGTTACAGATTATTTGTTTATGATGTGTTAAACGAAATACTCTGTTAAATTAATCAAAGCATACGTAACAATGACGTTTAATTTATGTGTACAGGTACTGGAGACGGTACTGGTCCTTGGGCAAGTGCGGCGGCATTTATGTGGAGGGCATGGAGTCGGCGCAGCCTGAGATTATGCAGTACCACCAGACCTTGGAAATCAACTCTACGAAGGAGAAGCAACACGACACTGTCAAGAAGAGAAAGAAAGGTAGGATTACTGAATGGCTATGGCGTGGCGTGAATAATTACAGGTTATTTAATGGTTAGTTAATTAAAGGTTTAAGCCGTTAATGATAATCGTTAATTAACTGATCAACAAGTTTAATTGCAATCATTTGCCAGGTGGCAAAGACAAGAAAGAGCCCTCCGAGGAAGATACCACCGACGACGCGATGAAGGAGGAGGCATTGAAAACTGAGATGGAACTGAAGAGTATCAAATCAGAACTTAACCTTAGCGACCACACGCAGATTATAAAGTACGAACCAAACGTAAAACATGGTGCATGTAAAGTTGAAGGTAAGAGTTCGTGCCCAAGATCTTTTAATTTGTATCATTGTATTTAATAAGGCTAAGAAGCCTTTTGTTAGTTGAAGTTATCATAATTTCAGCCACCAGACCACAGTTCCATTGCTAGATAATTTTCCACTATCGGCAAATATTGTTTTATTTTTTAACTAATAAACGTGGCTCTTCACTGGGATTTTTATCCTGTGACGATACAGCCACGAGGGTACATATAAATTATAATATTAACAAATTTTGAGTACGTCATAAAATGTGTCTATAGATCGCATAAGCAGGCCTTAATATTTACAGGGTCATCTATTAAAATGGAAGAGAAATATATACAACATAAACAGAACAACGAAGAGGACGACATGCTCGACATAGAAGACTCCATCCCCACAGCATTCCTGGTTCAGAAGCCTTCGCACAAACCGATGTACGCCGCCCAAGCCGAACCTATGGACAAACCTCAGGAAATAGTCAAAGTGGAAAATGTGGTTAAAAACGAAGATAAAATAGAGTTAGAAGAAAACAAAGATCAACTTGTAAATAATCTAGAAGAATTGCGAAAAATGGCGGAAGCAGTTTCAATACAGTTAGATGCTGCAAAGAAAGCCGAAGCCGAAGTTAAAGAGGAGAAAGAGATTAAAAGGGAAATAAAAAAGGAGACCGTAGAACCAGACTTAGCTCAAACTTTATTGTATACTAAAATGCAAGAAGGCAAATGGTTCTCTATACTGAGGCACGAGAGCTCATTTCTGAACAACATCAACGAAACTGGTGAAAAATCAGAAGTTCCCGCTTTCTGTGACAACGATCACACCTGCGCAGAAGTAGTACTGTGTCAGGGTCACAAATGGGATGTTTCCAATAACTTACACCTGTTGAACGACCCTAGTCTATTTACCCTGAACAGTATGGTGACAAGTGTGCAAGTGCCGACAAACAATGTGTATGCTGATTCCAGTCTGACCATGTCTGGGTTGGATCAGAGTATGATGGATGCGAGCTTGAACAACGACGAGAGCGTCAAAGACGAGGAAATGGAAGAGGACGGTAAAGAACAGGTTAGTTATGGGAATACTTTTGCTTCTAGCCTCGTGATGTTATTCAAACGGTTCATCAGAATAACATTCCTTGTCTGATTCATTACTAGTAAGATTTGAAGTGTTCGCTTCCGACATTACCGTATAACTTAAAATAACACTTAAACCTAAAATAACTTAAAGTATTATCCAAAAAGTAAATAACATTTTATTTTAAAAAATCACGGGATTTTTTCTGCTTTTTATATTATTAACTAGCTGACCCGACAGATGTTGTCCTGTCAAATGTCATGTTATCTCGCTGTATGTAAAAAAAGATTTCCCGCTTTTCTGTTGACCTCACGGAGCCCGAGACCTTTCCAACGAATGCACAACCGTGGAAATCGGTTCGTGCGTTCTGGAGTTATAGCGTCAGGAAGGAAAACCCGACTTATTTTCATATAGTAGATTTCGGGATTTGAGGCATATCCATTTTATTCTTTCGTTATATGAAATCAGTGTAATTACGCGTATAACGCTACCTAATTCTGACCTCCTGTAAAAAATCATGCACATACGTACTTGGCCGCTAGGTACATAGACCGACGCGACTATAATGGAGTGATGTCCAATCAACGCTAGCCTACATACCGACGCTTCCATTCTAATGAGAGGGGGGGGGGGGATGGGGCAACAGTGAAACTGTTTGTGGTACTATATGTCAGTAGCTCCCTGTTCTGTCATTGCGAATTAACTTATATTTAGGAATACAGAGCCCTTTACAAACTTAAAGCCTATTCATAAAATATTGTGACAATATGGGACGTTTTTATTGGTTTTGTTCGTGTTTCCTTTTTGTTACTTTGTAGATTTTCGAAATCATTAATATCAAGTGAATGCAGTTGAATTGATAGTGCTCGTGGCCGAATGATTTAAGCGTTAACACCGTTTGTTTAAAAGTCGCCCCGGTTTAAACTCGCATTCGTTTTGTTTACCACTTTGTTAGGATTTTGTTGTATGGTAGGTCATGTTTAAAAGGTTTTTAGAAAACTTTTCGCAGATTTTTCGATGAAACATCAATGAAAACAAAAATAAAATTATTAAAAAAAAGAAACACTTTAGTTACATCAAAGCAGAAGTCTTAAAGGATAATTAAAAATATTATTGAAACTTAAAATTTATAGATAATAAATTTTCAAATCTATACCATAATATACAGTAACAGTGACCAGTATTTATAAACACCATAAATTAAAGATATTTACTCTATGGAATTTTGTAATGACTTAATTTTAATCTATACTATACACTTTGCACACACTGTTTAATTTTGAGACGATTGCATGCTTCGAAAATTCTATAAATTGTCAACAGAAATACTTCATTTCCTCTTCCTCAATCCTCGTTCACAATCTAGACTTAATTAATCCATTTTCATAACACCAGGACAACGACTTAGAAAAGGAACTTCAAGCGGACGCTCTGAAACACGACCTAGCAACTCAGAAGGCCAAAGCCAATAGCCTAACCAGTCTAGGCCTTCTGAACTTCAACGCACTATCGACCTACGTGACCTGCGACAGTCCCCCGCCCATCCAGATGTCGCCGGAGGAACTGAAGCAACTGGAGCACTGTAAACAGCACGGCTTGCCCAAAAGCTTGGGTGCTACATTTGTACCAAAAGAGTTGAGGTAACTAACTTGTTTATTCGTTTCGGACCGCATAGTTTATGCGGTCCGTATTAAGTAATATGGAATTATTGTTTATGGTAAGAAGAACAGAAATATTCGGGTGTGATACATTGTTTTTGATACTCCTATTTTTGTGAACAATTAAAATGTAGTTTTTTCTGTTACTGTATATGTAAAGAGATTTCAATTATGATTGATACGGATGTCGTCTCAATTCGTTTTATATAAACTATACAGTATTTTATCTGTGGAAAGCACGAACAGTGCATTGTTTCCGCCAATAATATTGATATAATTTCAATTTCTACTTAATCATAGAATTTACTTGCGATCGACTTGTTTAAATGGATGGAGTTACACAGAAAAGATCTATCCTACAAAAATAACAAAACCGTCCATTGTTGTTAACACATTTTATAGGTTGACTGGTAGAGCATGCTTCTGGTCTGCTATTTGTACACATTTTTTAATGTTGTGCAAAAAAGTTTAAATTACTAAAATGGCGGTTATTACATTAAACCAGCTGTAAGACATTTAAAAAACAAAGATACTAAATATATACAACCGTTATGATGATAACATTAAAAATATTACAACTTCCAGCTTTACATCAAAGAAGGAATGAATCCTAAATTTTGATCAAAAACATATATTTTATAAATAAGTACAGCTTAGCAAAAAAGTGTAGAAACGGAACTAATTTGACCACTGACTAGGTTTGTTCTGTTTTCTTTGTTTTGTGAATCTTGTTTTTTTATTAATGTTTGAAATTTATTAAAATTTTTGTATTGTGCGTTAGTGTTTTCGTTTTTACTAAATTGTTACTACTCGTAGTGAGAACGTTTATTTCAACTAATTATCTAGTCTATAAATGGCTCACAAGCGCCCCCATTTTTTTCTACATATTTTTGCCAAGCTGTAACAAATGAGGAATATTAGTTTTGTTTTGATTGAACCCTTTCTAAAATATACCACACACATTTTCTATTTGATATTTGTTATTATTTAAATGCAGTCTGTTATTATGTGTAAATTGCCACTAACGTTAAAACGTTCCCAGACATGGATGGTGGCGCATCACGCAACCGGACCAGCTCCAAGAGTTGGTGGACGCGTTGCATCCGCGGGGGGCGAGGGAAAGGGAACTGCATACGTCCTTACTGCACCACTTACCTGGCGCCACCAATAAGGTTGGTCAGACATTTGTTGAAAACCGCAAAGGTTATTTTTCTATTTCAACTTATTTTCATTGAAGGGAAGACAAATGAAACCTAAGTGACACTTCTTAGTACAAATCTCAACATAATACACGCATGTCGATGGCTGAGAACAAAATTGATTAATATATTTTCTGACAATCGATTTTAAACAATACTAGCGGACCCGACAGACTTCGTCCTGTCAAAAATATTTGTAAAGTGACATTAAATTTGTTTGACAGAACTAACGTCACTTTTTTTGTTTGTATATGGGAGTATAGAAAGATGTCGATTTTACACTTTATCAAGATTTTTTTTAAACTCTACGTACAAACTTTCTCTGGACTTCCACGAATAATTCAAGACCACAATTAGCCAAATCGGTAAAGGCATTGTTGAGTTATAACATTACAACGAAAAGTGGCATTGATTTTGATATATATAGACATTACAGATTGTGCTTTTGTGCTAAGATAGGTCAAAATACTTCTGCAACATCTTTTAATACATGTGGTTTATTCGTAAAGCAGAACTGTTAGTAATGCAAAATATGTACTTAATCTATGGAAATCTATAGACACTTGTTGTTTTTGAATAATATAAACGTAACGCCATCTATGGACGGGCTTGAAAAACTCATTAATCTGTCACTCGTACAATCGCTTATTAAAATTGTTAGTTTCATTAATACCTTACTCATTTCTGCCACGAAAGGAATTTCTGGGTACTGTGACTATAATGAGGTTAGCAAGTAAATGTTGGGGGCACTGACGGCATTTTTTCTATAATTTCTATATTTTGTTTCTATTTTAATTCTTAATGAAGCTTTGAACACTTTGAGTGACCATGTCAGCCTCATAGAAATAATCACATCTTTACATAACATACACACACAATTATTATATACACAAATATTAGTTTGCCTCCTCAAAGGACAAGCGAACATAAACATGTTCAATTTTATGGCTAAGCTGGACAATGGTTCCGTCAGCAAACAATTTTTATTTCCACTAGCTTTCTGCCCGCGGCTTCGCCCGCGTGGATATCGGGATTGGGTCTATAGAGGGTTAAGGGTCATAGCTTTTGCCCACGGCTACATATGCGCGGAAGTCGGTTTATGGCGCGAAGGTTTTATCGCGCTTCCCGTGGGACTATCCGTTTTTCCGAGATAAAGAATACCGCAAAACCTTTCTCAAGAATCACTCTATCTATTGATGAAAACCTCATGAAAATCTGTGCCTTTATTGCGCATCCCGTGGAATCTGTCGATTTTTCCGGGATAAAAAGTAGCCTTTTTTTATTTAATCCGGACTTTTATCTTTACGTCTGCAAAATTTCAAAGCAATCGGTTCAGTAGTTACGGCGTGAAAGCGGAACAAACAAACAAACAAACTCACTTTCCGATTTATAATGTTAGTAAGGATTAGCCAGATTCATTCCCACGAGGAGTCTTTCTTTTAGCTCGATAGTTTCGGGCATACTCCAACAACATGTGAATTTCTATATTTATTTTTCTATAATCTATTTTCATAATATAAAATTTAATAAATAAATAAAAGTATTTCTGTTTATATTATTGAACTATACCGGAACCTTGTTGGTATTGACAGTAATCTCTCAAGAAATAATGGAATTCCGCTCTGTTTGTCTTTAAATGATGTTCATTACATTTTAAATGTATTCCATGTAGTCTGCCACTACACCTTCCATGCTGGTGTCTCACACACGTTTTCTCCACCAGTTGACGATAGACAAAGGAGATACGGTCAACACGGAGCTGTCCATCTCGCACCTGGACCGCATGATCGCGCAGAATGGCGGCTATCCCAGCCCCGATGCGGCTGGCTCTTATTGTGCGGTCACGGCGAGAAAAATTGACATGCAGCTTCTCCAAGCCGTAAGTATTCATTAAAATTAAACTTATACACGTCCCCGCCGAGGGGCTCGAGCCTACCCTAACTACGTTAGGGCGATTAGGCCTTAGTCAAGCTCGCTGGCCCAGTGCAGGTTGGTTGACTACGCACACCTTTGAATCGCTTCGCAGATGTACGCAGGTTGCCTCACGATGTTTTCCTTCACCGTAGGAGCGTCGGATAAATCTACATATGAAATTCGGAACGAAAAACATATTGGTACACGGTGGGGATTAGCGATAACCGTTGCCCAGAGTTACAGTCACAGTCAGGATATTCCTCTTCTCCTTTCGGAGAAGGTAACTGTTTCGGGGAGCCTGTCCCCTTCCAGTGGTAGCACCCGCCACCCGTTACTACTGGGCTGGGTCATTAGGTTGGTGTCTTTATACTTGGTTATCCTGTTTTTAGGAACTCAACCTTACAGGGTGCATCCTTTTGAATTTTGAAGTTATCTATTTTATTTTTACATATATATATTTATTTTATATATTTGTTTATTTATATGTACAGGTGTTTCTTTTTGTTATATATATATATATAATATATATATATTATATATATATTATTTATATATTTTTGTATATATGGTTATTCTTTGTTTATATTATTATTCATCTTCCTCTTCGTCTTCCTCATCCTCCGTTTTAAGGAGGAGGCTGCTGGGATACGCTCTCCTATCGGGTGGCCTCGCATGGTAGGGAGCGATATCTTTGATGTAGCTGTACTTTGAGCTGGCGGCTTTCCTTAACATTCCTGTGGTGTTCTCTTTATATAGTCCTCCAGGGTATCTATTTTTAGGTCTCGGGCGATTATGTCATTCCTGACGTAACGTGGCGCTCCTACGATGGTACGGAGCGCCAGGGACTGCTGCGCAGCCAGCCTTCTGCGTGCAGCCCAGAGTTACAGATGCGTTGCCGGCTTTTTAAATGGGAATAAGGGGGGAGGGGGGGGGGTTGGGTCCGGTATCCTCACTCACTCGGCGACACAACACAGCGCAAGCGCTATTTTACGCCGGTTTTCTGTGAGGCCGTGGTATCACTTCGCTCGAGCCGGCCTAATTCGTGCCGAAGCATGGCTCTCTAGTAAGTAAACTATAGTCGTTGTAATGAATTTACTCTAAATTTTACTGTTAACAGGTGGAACAGCTAGAAGAGAGGGTAGCAGCCGCGTCGATGCAAGTGAAAGGTTGGAGACCCTGCCCGCTGCGGCCGGAAGAAGCGGCCACCGCGGAGCTGGTGGCCCGCGCCAGGAGCCGCCTCGCCTCGGTGGAAGCGCACATCGAGCGGCGCTACCTCAAACCGCCTTTGGTACAAAGGTATGCTAGGTAAAGTGAAACAATTATTACTATGGCAGCGTTTTGGTGGGTAGATCGAATGTTGTGCTGATGATTTTGTTTTGTTTTGGTGGATTCGGCCTCGCTCCTATGGTGGTTTCTTGGAATGCAAAGGGATACAGTGATCATACGGTTATTGTCTCATGTCGTTCGGTAAACATTGTGGGTTGTGCGGGGTTATGGTGGAAGTGTCGATATCGACAAATTTTGAGTAGCAGTCGATATTATTTGACAGATAAATTACGAAGTGTTAAAAAATAGTTATTTATGCAACTGTTGTATAATAAGGGGTATTAAAACACGAATGTGGGTTTATCACACGAGCCGTAGCCGAGGTACACGTACACACACGTATCACATGAGTGTTTTAATACCAAATTATAACAGTTGCATACAAGACTTTATCTACAATCATGATGTGAATCCTCTATAAAAGATTTGCAATATTCGAGTGAAAAAATGGCGGGAAATAACACGATAAGACGAGAATCCGAAATTACGAATTAGTCTACAATTTATAGTTCTTTTTTCAAAATTTTTGCCATCTGGTGGTGAAAATGTCATTGCATGAGAATGTTCTTTTTGAAATTCATAATATCACGTGTTTGGATTATATAATGATCATAATATCATTGAGTGTTTTAATGTTGGCAATAAGCTAATTGTTATAGGTTCTTTTATAGAGGATTAATAGCATGATAGTAGATAAAATCTATTTAGGTCACACCATAATAATGCAGTACCTATTACTCTAATATTAAGATAGCTCACGAATCCAAATCGTCGATAAGACTTCTTTGAAAACTACACCATTTTGAAAAGGTTAACATTTCAACCGGACTATTATTTATCTGATAGCTTTTCAAATTTTATTTTTAAAACATATTTAATTTTTCTTGAGGCGTCAAAATATTGGTGTTGCATATTTTAATAAACAAAACTCTGACTTATACACTGGCTGCATAAGTTTCACATTGCTATAACACGCAAGCGTTTTTTCCGTGGGGGTAGTCACAAACACCTTGAAACTGTCATTGGAGTTATGAAATTGACATTTGGTTTGGTTTTTCATCTGGGATACAGCACTGCATGATCGCATCCCTTCATACCTTGCCATTGACTCACCACGGATATCAGGTAAGGATCATTACTTTGTTGTCTTTTTACCTGCTTCAATACAAATTCTTAATAAAAATATATGTTTCTAGTCCAGTCACTTTGGGTTAACTTCGGAATTTGAGATAAAAAGCTGAAAACCCGTATACAGCTTTATTTACAGTATGTATGCCTGGGCGTTGGGTGCTCTTGGCCTTCTATCTCTAAAAGGGTTGAGAGTATAGAAAAAAAGTTGAGACAAAAGTTGTGGCAAATTTTTTTATCTTCAATTTTTATAATAGGCGTTGAAGTGATTAGATCCATAGAAACGGAGATAATTGGAAAAAAGAAAACGATTTTCGTGATCTTTGACCTCGAATAACTTACGACGCAGATACGAGATAATAATTGACTTTTGAGACAACTTTTAGAAAGCTATATACGAGTTTCCAGCTTGTTATCTCAAATTCCGAGGTGAAACCCCAAAATGACTGAACTATTCGTTGATTAAATATGTTCCATAAATATTTAATATATCGAATATCGACTGAATGATTCATCTTTAGTATGTAATACGATGTATCGACTATCTGATAGTTCAAATAAATGCTTTCATTAGTCACCGACGCCAGAACAATGGGGTGTCATAAGTTCTGTCTGTTTGTGTGCGTGTGTGTGTTTTATTTTTTGTTCGAGAAGTGAGTTAGTCGGGTGTGGTCTTAGTTGTGTTTTATAGAAATCGGTTTATATAGAAATAGAAAGAAATCCATTTATTGATGGACCACACAACGATACGAACAACAAAACAAAACAATACAACAATCATATGTACCGCTGCATGATACCGTCACTGTGGTAAGCTCAGTATAAGCACTGGTATTCTGCTTGCCACAGTAGTGACATCAGGCACGAAAACAACACAACAAGAAAATTACAAGGACAATATGGACCGTATTACAAATTTAAAAAAACAAAAAATAAAAAAAAATAATAAAAGACATTGATGACATGTAAAAATAACAAGTAATACAAAATGACAAACACAGTATTAAAAAGACAAAGTAACATTATATTATCAGTCTAACCCTGGTAACTGCAACTGAAGCAAATGTGATATAATTTCGTCTGGTTGTGTTCGATGGCCTATGTATGTACATGCCCCACTAAAGTCTCACCTTCTCCAAGCTAATATCAAGATGAAGGTGCAACTTAACAATAGTAAGACAGAATAGTTAAAAAATAATCAATGTTAACTGCATTGTTATTAAACATGTATTTCATTATATATTGGGACTAGCTGACCCGGCAAAATAATTTTTAAGTAAAGAAAAAATGTTAAGGGTAGACAACCCATATCACTAAGGGTATTAAAAATAGATGTTGGCCGATTCTCA